>QYTT01085404.1:28262-42159 GCA_006980735.1 Dasypogon diadema | reverse complement strand
TCCCAATCCATAAACTTTCTCTGAGAGTGCTTCAGTGATGTCTCTATGGAATTTGCAGGCATAGAATGTTTGTAACGATATTAGGTTGAAATTGAAGGCTCTTAATCGCAATGATATCGAAACCACAATTTTGACCGGATATTCTCGAGAGGAGTCATTATTTTCAACATGTATACCCTTGATACCATTTGACTTCCTTGTTGAGTTTAACAGATTGCAGGACGATTACTATATACATGTATCCCAGCCAGACGTCAGACGTTAAAGTTGGATGGGATCGACTTGAAGGAGGGTTCGAAACGTCGTTTACAAAGAGATACTTTAGAGAGATTATGAGGATTACAAAACGTGAATTTTTAATTATATTATTAGTGTTAGATATTTACAAATATATTTCGTATCCATACGGGCCAAAAAATATTTCACACAAGTTTTATTCTATAGTAACATACAATATATGTACGAAATTTTATCAATATCGGTGATGGTCGCGTCAGAGCCTTGGTTGATTTTCTGTGGAATGACCAGTGGTAGGGTAAAAAATCCACAAATTACTTCTTTATTGCTGGTCCAGTGAGCCGATATTGTTCGAAGAGGTTTCTCTTTTTTAACAATGGTGATAAACGCGACTTGTTGCCTAATGAAAACCTAGGGAATTTATTTTCATAAGTAAGAAGGTGTGAACATCTGAATGTCCAAGATTTAATTTCTTCACTCTTTTATTCTATTTTTTCGGCATTTTTACCCGAAAGAGCGTTAAAAATATTAGAAACTAAATTAACAACGCTTATAAACACCAAATATTCTGCCTTTCCTTATCTTCAAAAATATATCTAAAGTAAACTGAATTCTACAAAGATTTATAATAGATTTTAGCTTTTATATGGTATTATACGGTACTAATACAATTGCAGGGTAATATTTCATAATATCGCATTTATACTTTTTTTATAATTTAATAATTTCATAAATCAAAGGGTTCTTTTCTCATATCTCTATTTTGCCCGCATTGCATCTTACTCCTAAAAGGCATGCATTCCTAACTCTATACCCACATTTGACTAACTTTTTAACGAATATTAATGCTGATTTATCTTCTTATTACTATAGATATACTGTGATGTCAGGAACACCGTCGAAAATGCTAGAGCATTTACTGGAAACACGTCTTGGAGGACAGGTGGGACCAAATGATCCATTCTTGGATGACTTTTTACTTACGCATATCGTCTTTATGCCGGTGGCCCAACTAGTTGATGAATTAGCAAACTAATATCCTTTTCAAACATAAAAATTCTCATTTTTATCTCATATTCACTCATGGTAAGTACCGATTGAAGTATTGAGGGCGACAGGGATCAGGGCTTAAGTGCAAAAGTCATGAATTTTAAATGTAACTTTCCATTGCTCTACTTCGAGTCAGTGTTTTAATGGAGCAGTGAATGTGATTGAAGTGGATACAGCATTAACTGTCAGCCAATCTGGAAAGAATGCAATCTCATGAATTATTTAATCCACGATATGCTGTGTTACGTATCACATTCAATAAAATTTCACATTTAACATGCGATAAAGGCAGATTGACGCTCTGAAGATAAATACGTGAACTGGTGTATCAGAAAATTTTTATCCTCTGGCACTTGGGATATGTTCAATTCTTTTAATGCTTTCACATTAATGGAAAAATTAGTACTATTTCTGGATTAATTTCGTCGGTATTAAATTTTACTTTTTTGGCGAAATAAGTTGATATTAAAATTCCTTCTTCACAAAACAGTGGCACTCAGATTTTGTTGTAATGTGCCTAAAAGTTGGCCTAATTTCCAATTCGCTTCCATCTTCATAAAAAAATATTTATTGCGAGTGCAGTATTGTTTAAGATAACTTTCTAGAGCAACTGAATACCCAGGAAGTTATATATACATTTAATAATGCTCTGGAGAGATTTTTTAATTACTTTCTCATATCAGAGAGATAAAGAAAAAAAAACTGAACCTGAAAGCACTGCCCGTCACTTCACAATTTCGGAATTATGATTAATGTATGCTCCTGACATGCCTGAGGCTAGTTACAACATTAATCAAATTCATATCTACAGAATGACAACATAGTTTATTTAAATTAATTCATCCCCAAAGGTGTAAAACCAGCCCTTGACGTTAGGTCAGAAAAGTTTTCAAACTACAGACTTATAGGTTGTTGATATCTACAATTGCCCTAGGCTAGGTGAATAAGTATCCCAGCATGATATGGAGCTATACCCATTGCTGGATTTATGTAGGCGTCTTTGCACCCTATTGTCAAGTTTGTCATGTTTCTTGCATGAATTGCTTGAAGTAAATTCTGGGTTGCTTTTTAGAGTACGCACTTCAAATAGGTATTCACTCGAAAATTGCTTTCTACCCGTAAAATTAATGAGAAATTATGATTTGATTATACTATTTAGTTGACCTTATTGTTGAGAGGATTAATGGTTGACTTTTGAGTGATTTTCATGCTGTATACCTACGAATTATATTCGACCAAAATTAACCTTATCTTCCACATATTGACGAAGAAGATTTATTTTTTTATGTATATGGAACAACTTTATACTGGCAACACTAAATAATACTAATTCAATTACAGTGTATTTAGCTGTAATTCAGCAGTTTTTAAGGTGCTCAAGAACCCTACGTTTGTAAGAGATTGAGAAAACCTCATGTCTTAAAACATGAACTAATGTGTCAAAAAACCTGGAACAATGACGAATCTTCTACCGCAAAATGTATCTAATCGTAAAGATAACAGGTTTTCCTAAACGACATCAGATTGTATAGAAGACTCTTCTGTGGTATTTAATGAATTCATGAATTCAGAAACTTA
This sequence comes from Dasypogon diadema, assembly GCA_006980735.1. Lineage (NCBI taxonomy): Eukaryota > Metazoa > Arthropoda > Insecta > Diptera > Asilidae > Dasypogon > Dasypogon diadema. The sequence continues at coordinate 39,294 of QYTT01085404.1, read as the reverse complement.
TTAGTCACCTGAGAAATGCGATGAAAGCGAACTAGGCCAAGGTAGGCTAGGGATATCGAAGCAGACATCGCCAAGGCCAAGCAGTCGCATACAATATACTCCGCTATCTCAGTATCCTCCAGGCGCAGTTTGCTTGTACTATCCTCTATGATCCTCATTCTTTTCAGTTGATATCGAAAGCTTCCGTGCCCTGTAGCCAAAGAAACTGACCACCTCAACATTCTTTGTTCCATGCTGCCACCGATTTTCATGTTCCTGCTGGGCCTTGAAACTCCACAGCTGCCACCTAATGTCGACTTATTCTTTCCCTTCAATCTCATGTCCTCAACCCACAAATCCAACAAAGTGTTACCTCATTTCCCAAGGTACACTTATTGAGTTTTTGTATACAATCCATTACTAGGGGTGAATGAACGCGTATCTCCATTTCTCCGTCCGGAATAGAACGTGCATATCGTAAGTAATTAACCTCGGTACTCAATTTTATGAGGATACAGTAGAGTTGAGTAGAATTTTTTCTTTCTTCTGCCGTAGCATTAAAGGTTTCGTGAGAGAATTCCGTGTTAAAATGCCTTCTTTGTGAGAGAGCTTTTTAAATGCAGTCAACGTGTTAAGCAGACCAAAGCAATATTCATAGACATGACACGTATCGCCTGTACGTAACAAAATAGTCAATATTTTGCAAAGATATGAAATTAAGCCATCAATAAATGCGGTTAGATACAGGCGACGGACGCTTTAGGACATTATGTTAAATGGAAAAATACCAAATGCATACATTTAACTGAATTCTCAATACTGTCGTTTAAAAAGACAAATCAAATAATTAATAAATTGGTGCAAAATAAAGTTCTCTACTTTAAATTGAACAACTTAGGCTTTTGAAAATAGCTTAGCCCTTGAATCAATTTTGACTCATCAATCAAAAGAAGTGTCAAAAGCAGCTGCGATTAAAGGAATTAAAAGACGTAAGAAAGCAGCGCCTAACCATAACTCAATCCTCCTTCCTAGATACAACATAAAGTGTATTTTTATCTCGAAGGGCTTTTGACCTTTAAGAAAAGCCCATTTCAAGAAGTATCCTTTAACAATAAAAAAAGGTCGATATCTTAAAAAAAAAACGGAAAGATTGTAAATCAGTTAAATTTTCCCTAAAAGCAGGGCTCAGTAATTTTTCCGGGTGGACTTCTCTTTACAAGGGGAAAAATATGGTTCATTTCTTTCAAACACAAGGGGGGCAATTTGAACACATAGCAGCACTCCATCACTCAAACGGGCTCCACTAGGCTCAATTTTTTAAAGTAAGGTTCCTTAACACAGAGCACTTTCCATTGTGCGGGTGATGGTTCTCAAAGTCCGGAGGACCGGGAATATATTGTCACATTTCGAAAACGAGTAGTACAATTTGTCCAGAAGTGGGTGATAGCGGTGAGACATGCAGTTTTTGAGGACCCTGCGGCTTGTGATTTTATCGAGGTACATTAACTAGAGAGAGCGAGCGTGTAATGATTATAGTCACACTCCCTTTAACAGGAACTAGCTAGTGAAGTGGAAGCGGATCAAGAATTATCGGAAGAAGCCAGTATCATTCATCATGTTCTCACCCAGTTATCTAGATATCAGGAGGATCGAAATATGCACGCTGGTCAGAAATGGAAACTCCCACCCAATGGGCAGCCAATTTGCTTGTTTAGTGGCAATCCCACATCCTCTAGAACTGTGATTAGACCGGATGATGACAGTAAATTAATCTTAATTCTAGCTGAAAAGTATCTAATGTTTTAATTAAATTTAATTGCAGTAATATTTCGTGTTTATTGTGCTGACCACACGTACTGCACCCTCCGGTTCCCATTGCACACCACCGCTGAGATAATTAAGGCTTGTGCAGCAGACAAACTACAGCTAAACAGAGGGCCGGACGACCTGGCTCTTGTGGAGGTGAAGTCGAATGGAGAGCGGTCGATATTCAAAGATACAGATGTCAGTATTCCTACAGGTCTCAGTTTGAACGGAAGGATTTTCGTATCGACCAAAGATCATCTTGATGCCCTTGTAAGCTAAGTTTATCATTGTCAAACATAGAATAATTAAAATATATATAAAATTAATTAGACCCCTCTGCCGGAGCAGGAAGGAGCCACGGAGGGCATTGACATAGACATAGACATTTTAAGTACCAAAGAGCTAGCTTATCACATAACCCTTTTTGATTGGGACTTATTTTGGGCTGTTCATGAATACGAATTGCTTTATCATACATTCGGACGTCATCACTTCGGGAAGGTGAGTAGTTTTAGTGAAGGTAAACATATTGAAACCCACATTTGCCCTGAATTGCCGGAGAGCTTCAAATCCATTAAGATGGAACTCCGTACCTCCAGGTGTATCTATCCCTCTGTAATTCCCTAATTTGTACACAAGATATCTTAAGCTTTAATCCAGATATGCTTTAAATTTATGGATTTAAATGCTCTTCTCCCTTAAAGATAACGGCTAACTTGGACGTTTTCATTCGACGATTTAATGAGATCCAGTACTGGGTGGTAACAGAAATAGTATCAACCGGCAGTTTAAGCAAAAGAGTGGGACTCCTGAGGAAGTTTATCAAACTTGCTGCATAGTAAGATAATGCGTTTTTCCCACCTCATTAGGTACGTTAAATTGTGATTTCGTATTTCAGCTGCAAGGAATATCAAAATCTTAATGCTTTCTTTGCCGTTGTAATGGGCTTGTCAAATATGGCATGCTCCCGTCTCCAGCAGACATGGGATAAGCTTCCCTCTAAATTTAGAAAATTATTTCAAGAATTTGAAGCGCTCATCGACCCAAGCCGAAATCACCGAGCATATAGGGTATTCGTGGGAAAGCTACAGCCTCCAGTCATCCCATTTATGCCCCTACTTCTAAAGGATATGACGTTTGCTCATGAAGGTAACAAGACAAGTCTGGATGGCCTTGTCAACTTCGAAAAAATGCACATGATGGCTCAAACGATGCGCACAATCAGATTTTGTCGATCTCGTCATTTAGGTATGTATGCACTTTAAGAAATACATAAAACTGTTTAAGTCCTTAAAATACCTCCACGATTTTAAAATTAGCATACCCTCTTACATCATTTATTGATTTTTAAGCATTATGTGGGAGTTACAGATTTATCTTTTCGCTTTGAAGTTTATTAGGTATCCCAAAGCTTCTACGGATTTCTTGGTTATTTACATTTAGGGAAGTAAACAGAGGTGTGTTTTAGTGATAAAATAGTGCCGAGTAATAAATTCCAAAACTACATATAAATGCCCGCATCAGCATTATTATTTTAAATTTAGTTTGACGTGCACGGGGGGGGGGGCATGTTGCACCATCTTGTTGAAACCACATGTCGTCCAGATTAAAATCCAATCCATGCCAGAAAAAAAAACAGTAAAGTTTCTGTAGCGTTCTTCATTGTTAGTAACTACTATGCCATTTTCGCTTTTAAAAAAGTACGGGTTGGATTTTTAACATCACAAACACTACACTATTGCACTAGTAAGCTCTGTAGGTCGATTATATTTACCATAAATGTCACGTAATGCGCTGCAATTCCTATCCACTGTGCAGCTGTCCATCTTTCCATGATACTTTGTCAAACAAAACTGATCACAAATGTCAGTTTTGATGGGAATTAGAAAAAAATGGCCGGTATTAACGAAATATTTTAATTAAGATTTTAATTTCGAATATTGGAAAATGATGTGATACAGCCCTCTTTTAGGTCATAGGGAATTCGCATTCGTACATACATTCGTACTATATTTTGAAAAATTGTGCTTTGTATGGGTATTTTGTATGCCCCGTTTGTAAAAGAAAAGCATATAGTATTTAGCTTATAAAGGCTTAAAGGATACATACAGATTTCTGCAGAACAATATACCTAAATACAAAATTTGAAAGCTTCGCGTTTGGGACAAAAAAGAAGGTAGCAATTTAAGTTTAAGGAGTTTTTGCAGTTAAATTTAAGCCAGAATTGTAAAAGCTAATGATTATTTTATTTAACAATAGTAAGCAAACGATCTACATAAATTGATTGTAACGTACGCAACAAAGTTCTCACTTATAGGACATAATTCAACAACAAAATTTTCAAATGAAAAAAAAAACAATATACTAACTGTTATTTTAATTAAGAATGGAATTATTAGTAAAATATTTATTATTCATTTATTACAAATTTCTGAATACAAAGCCTTTCTTTTAAAAATTAAAATTTATTAAACTATTATTAACAAAGTTCAGTGTTGAAACCATTCAAAATAAACACAAATATGGACAGAACTAATATTAGATAATTTTCAAATTAATAACAGTCTCGGGTTTGCATATTTTAAGGAGAAAAATTTAAGTCTGATTAACTCTGCACTCAATAGATTGCAGCAGTTTTTAAATCATTGCATAACTCCGTTACAGAAAAGAACACAGCCAGAGTTCACTCAATCTGAAGAATTGATCCTGGCAAATATTCTCTGACTAACACGTTTCCTTCATTGTACACAATATCTAAGACTTTATTTTCTTCTATTTGTAAACTTTAAGAATTTCATTCTATCCGAATTCTTAATATTAAAACTTGAATGGTAAATGCCTTTTCTATAATTTACATATATTTATGTAATTAAATACCTACAAATGTAATTCTGATTAACACTTTGACTGCCATGCCACCCATATACGGGTGATGCCTAAAAGCTCTCTCACGCCAAATGCATTTTAACGTGTAGTTCTCTCACAAAAGCTTTTATGCTAATTGTGGCAGTCAAGGTAATAATTATTTTTAGTTCAATTACATTTCATAATTACAGAGTAATCGCGTATGTTCTGCTTTTCAATTACAAATAACAACTAATCGTAATTGAACAAATTTCAATTATAATTAATTGTAGTTGGATCTCTCCCATACCTAATTACAATTAGGTACTTGAAATTATGATTAGCTGTGTAACTATAATGTAATTGATTACTCCGAAGTCTGCTGTCATTTCTCCAGTGGGCGGGCCTTCTGATCCTGCGCGAAATTTTTTTCATCGGATCAGCTGTTATTCTTTTGTATGCTTCAACATGTACTGCCCTTTCCTTATCATTATATGAGACTTTTACCGAGTGCCCCCACAGAGCAGATTTTTCCTTCAGACATCTGGAGATTTCTAACGATGATTATCATGAATATTCCGGAATTCTTCCTGAGCGATTTTTGCGTTATTTGAAGAAATTGACAAGAGAGGTTAACAACATTGTTGAGGAGGATCAATTTTTACGTAAAAATTAACAAATCTTATCTGTAGTTAAAAAATACTCTGAATACTTACCTAAGATTTTTGTAAAGTTTGTCGGTCCCCCTCAATAGCATTGTTGAGGTAATTTCCGCCAGATATGTTTTCATACCTTGGTAAAAGGAGCGGTAGGTTTTAAAATGGACAACTGTCTCTGTCACAGTGATAAGTACTAAATAATAAATTTGTGAATTTTTAGAAACTTAATCCGTGTAAGAGTATCCTCGTTTTTCTCACTTTACTTGAAGCCATTTATTGAAAATACTTTCCTCGTCAAAATGGTTTGACACATCCTCTTAGTAAAGTTTATTCTGATCTTCTAGATAAGATCTGTAACTAATTCCACATCTTTTAATTAAAAAAAACATCGTTTTCAACAAACATTGATTGATCAATAATTTTTTTTTATCCCACAGTTCTGGACCCGCCCACTCCAAAAAGTGAAGGAGAAGTCCGCTCTTACATAAGCTGCATGCGAACCATTGATAACCAAAGAGTACTTACAGCGATGTCACAGAAAATAGAACCTACAAGAAAAATGTAAAAACGGGAAAATCATTAAGGTTTCGTATTTTGTTTTATTTTTAAAATAAAATTTAAGGTATATATTCGTTTATATAAATTATTTAGCTTAAATTTATTGAACGATATTTATTTATTTTAAGAGGAATTTGTGATATTAGTCCAAGAATCTGCCAGCTTTTTTGTAAATCAAGTCATTTAATTATGTTCTGTTGCTGTATCCTTCTAGAAACGCATTTAAAGAGTAAGGAAAAAATCAAACGAAGTCTTATGAGAAACTTGAAAAGTAACAAGGCGCACGAATATTTAAAAGTATTACCTGAAATCTAGTAAGTAAAAAGAAAAACTGTGTGTTTCATATATAAAGAAAACATTTTTAAAAATATATTTGATATTAATGTAGTGCAGTGTAATTCAGATTCAAAATTTCAACATCATTACTAGGAAAATCTGTGATTGTAATTGGTTAATTTAATTATATAAAATCCGTATATGAATAAATATGTTCATATAATTAGGATCCGGCTTAAGTATAGAACACCAACATTAGAGCCCGGTTTCTGTAACAATTAAGGAAACAAAATGAATAAAACAAAATTCATAAACTTAGTAAAAGTTTTAAAACTGGAAAAGGGACCTTAAAACAGCATAATTAATAAATTTTAATGTAAAAATTTATTGTTCTGAATTTTTTTAATTTAATTTTGTTTGTCGGATTCCATTCGATTGTTTTCCAATTACAAGAGATTTTTCATTTTGTTAAATATTTAATTGTAAATTTAACAGACCAATGTAACGAGACTTCATTATTTAGGCATTTTTCTTTTAATTAAGTTTAATATTTTTGTACATACGTCGAAACACAAATGAAGTAATGAAGCAATACGAACATATTTACAAATGGTTAGATATGAAATTAGCGTTAAACTCACTCATTATACTCTGGCGTTTGTGGTAAATGTTGTATTTAATTTAAACTTAATTCATTCTTAATTTAGCCTAATTTTTTAACTTATTTATCACCTTTATTATTATTACTACGGACAAAACTATATCTGCCTAAATTTTGTGAGGTTGTTTTGTCTGTTTTGAAAATGCTACGAGCACAAGTAAGGCTTGCGATGCTTTTTTCATTATTTTTATATTATTAATCCCTGAAGCAGGTATTATCGCAACGAAGCCGTGGTAATTAGCCAGACATTTACATTGCCTTGCATAAACCTAAAGCTTTTGTGTGTTTGCCGTAATGAAGGATTCCAGTTTATGGGAACCAACCGAATTTGCATATTCGTTGTTTTTCTTGCTTTCAACACTCGCACACATTTCACAAGGTTTCTAACTGCAAGTAAGCGCCAGTAGAGACATAAGCTCGCCCCATGTGTTATGTTTGCTCTTTAATTTTTACCTAGCAATTTTCGAGAAAAGTTTTCACTTTTTCGGACTAACTTGAAAGTCTTTCCTGGCAATTCTCTGCTGGTTTGTAAAAGAAACCTATTACTAGGGCCGCTGTCTTGGGGTCCTTTGTTCTTCCTCTTCCAAAATTCTTCTTAGCTGATTGAAGTGCTCCTAAATAATTTCCTTACCTCGACGCTTCTTGTTATCTTGAACATTTATTTATTTTGGTTCTAGTCTAGGTGCTTAATTTCCTCAAAAGCTGTCTCTATAAGTTCACTATTACTGAGATAGCATCAATTGTTAAGCGAGTCCAATACTATTAACGTAATTTTTTCATGCTGGTTTAAAATTATCAAAAATAATTGTCATAATAGGGTTCATACATTTATCCGATGTCATCGCAATAAGCAACCACCTTCACTAGGGCTTAGAACTAACAACTCCAGGAATACTAAGAAAGCAACTGCCTGTAGTGTGTCTAGATCCAGTGTTTCGAAGAACGTAATGCCACTGCATCCCATATCCATCTATGGATCGTCTGGGCCATTTTTTGAGCTAGAAATGCTATATTTGTTCATGGTTTCATTAAAGAGGAAATCTCTAATCAAAGATACTATTATTCAGGCGGTAGGAAAATCGAGAAAACGAGACTCAGACTAGGAATAAGAGAATGTTCATTCTGTAAGTTCTGTAAGTGTTCAGGTTGAGTACAATATCTGTATTTGTTATTAATTTCAGATACTCTATATAATTTATCTTTATTTACGATTTCCCATTTGTGCTATTAAATTCAAGGGACATAGTCACAATATTTACCACATCTATCAAGGCTCAATCTAATCTCGACTTTTATAAAACAACATATGTCAAGTACGGTTTCTAAGTGAATATCTCTTCCTATGTATTCATATCTAAAATTCTGCTTTATTTCAAAATTCAAATAATACTCCTATCCCTTAAAACTAAATAACACTAAGTAAATGTGATTAGGCACGACAATCTTCACAAAACTTTCCACTCGTTAAATCTCCCAGTCCAACTAAGATTTCGAATACTTCTTAAAAGTAATGTGTAGAAAATATTTCGTAGATTAAAGTGTATTTAAAATATATAAAAATTTTACTAAGTAAACAAATTTTTGCCAAATGAAAACGAATATTTCCTTTTTTAAAGTTTTATACAATCAAAAGAAATTGTTTATATTGTTAGGACTTGGTATGTCCGATATACTTACCGCCACCAATCCTTAAGTAAGTAAAACCAATGTCGAAATCACTGTAAGAATTATAACTCCAATTTTTTGTGTTAAGAACAAAATAGAAAAAAAATATATTGTGAATTTGAATTTAACAACTCAGCAACATTAACAATTATTCAATTCCTAATTTTCATTAAAATTACTGTTTTCGTGTTTTCGATACCAAAATATCAAAAATATTGCAAAGAAGCAATCGAAATTGTTTATACCTCACAAACCGTAAAAAGTTGTACTTTTAATGGAAGACTTCGGTTTCAACTCTATCAACTTCTTTAGGGATTTAAATTATTGTAGCAGGCAATTCGATTGACCATAGTCCTTTTGTGTATATTAGGAAATTTGTGGAATTTTGAATGCAATAATATTGTAGTGTTAGAATATAATTGAGAACAGAATATTTAAGTATGGAATTCAATCTTAGTTTGTAAAAAACACATTTCGAATTTTGTAAACAGTCATAAAGGTGTATATTTTTTCATAAAGGTGTGTCACTTCTTTTTCATAATCTTTATCAGCTCTAAAATAAATCTTAAATAGTAGAAAACGTCTTGTTTCATTTTAACTTCAACATTTTGTTTTGAAGGTCAAATCCCTTAACCTGAGCGGATAATTGGAGAATTTTTTCTCTCTTTGTTAGAATTTCTTTACTTACGGTCGAGTAATGTGCTCTAAATGGATAATATGGTAAAATAACGTAAATCTCCTCTTCGCCAATCTATGCTAATACTCCTAATGTCGACTACTAATGTGCTAAGTAGTCAGAATATTTAAGTGCAATATGTTTTTACTTGGGTGGTTTATAATCAGTTCCATTTCGTATAGTGCATAACTTTTTGTTGCGATGCGAGTAGCGCATACTAGTAGGTAGAACCAAGATCGGCAGTCGACGCGTCCCTTGAGCGCTTGGTTCGGTGCACCTAGTCTATTTTGAAACGGCGTAGCAAACGACATGAAATAATGAAATAAACTTTATTTTGTACAGGATATAGTGCACTATCTAAAACAGGTTTGAAGAGTTTCCACGGTGAAATTTGTAAGAACTGTGAGAAAAATCAGCAAAAGTTGATATAAAAATTTTATTTTATCGAGAAATTTACCGAATTTATACAGCGGTGATAGAGCGGGCTCAGACGCACGTATACAAATTTTCTTCCCTGGTAGCGTGAGTTCGAATCCTGCACAGGACACGGAAATTTATCTGGGTACCAGTCGTTGAAACAATTCTACTGACAAGAATTGTACTTGTGAAGCCACTGGGATGTTGCATAGCGATAATTTAATGCCAAAAATTTTGTCTCAAAAATTTTGTTCGAAAATGCTACTTTAAATATATCAAATTAAAGTTAGGATTGCCACACACACACACACACACACAGATTCTACACCTTCGTTATCGATCATAAAATATTGGACAGTTGAATTCAAACGCAGCCGTACAAGCATTTTTGATTTAAGGACGTCCAGGTTGTCCAAATGAGGTTACCACACCAGAAACGATTGAAAAAAACATTTTAGAAACTCATCTGGATATCGGAAAGCTTTCCGCAAGACAGGTGCCGTGACTGCTCAACATTGACCATAAACGTACGTGTTTCAACTTCCAAACGATGTTTGGCGTTATTATATCGCAATCCAAATTATTTTTGACGTCAATTCATAACTGTTGACGAAACATGGATTCATCACAGCACGCCACAGATTAAAGAACAGTCCAAACAATAGGTTTTCCGTGGCCAACAAAGACATGGGGCACAGTTTTTTGGGATACATGCGGCACAATTCACGTCGATTACCTTCAAAAGGGCAAATTAATGGCGAGAAGCTTCATCTTTTTCGGTTTTTATGATTTATGTTGTTACTATTTTCTTATTTTTTTCTCTTTTTTCTTGAGCAACAGGAGAACGATGCTTAAAATGACCAGGAACAGAAATCTTAATCGGGTTATATCCAAAATTTTTTTTTAATAATATTCCGACACATGTAGTTAAAATTACAAAAAATAAAGATCTATTTAACTTCCTAAAATATCGAAGGAGTATTAACTGTCAACATTTTTATCATTTATCCCAAAACTGCTAAAATAAATTTAACGCGTTTTGCATGCTTGCCTCTCATCAATTGGCTCTCGAGTTAGGTCCAGTAAAAATTTAAATATTATGTTCCATCAGTAATAAAACTTTAAATATAGTTTATCTACAATTAAAATCATTTTCATTCATAATTATAAAAGAGCTAATGATTTCTATTTCTCATTTTCTCCTTTTTACGATTTATTTTTCAGTGCGTACTTCGTTGTAATCAAATTAAGACCAATGGAAACTAGGCTGTTGTATACAGGTCTACGTGGTCGAAGTCGCGAGCAAAAGCTAGTAGGCTATAATTCAGGCATTCGAATAGAGATAGAGTGTATCAAATCGCTTTTGGCATTCCCTCAAATTCTTATGAAATTCCAAAAACCTTCCCAGTATAATTGACTTCCAAAAAGTCCTAAGAAAAAAGATGGAAAATTCCCATTAATGAATTTGCAGACATAAATTGAATTCCTCAA
>QYTT01085404.1:5591-24067 GCA_006980735.1 Dasypogon diadema | reverse complement strand
TCTCATAGTGGAGGTCCCTCATTGAGGAGAAAAGCCTATTCTCTAGTCACAACATTTCCGATCGAATCGACATATAATAAATATCATATACGATATAATATTAGTCCCCGCGCACCTACTTATATCGAATCCCAATTCTATCGGGAAAAATCCCAATTCTGTCGGGGCAAAACTCAATTCCATTGGTACAAATCTCAATTTCATTCGAAAATTTCTAAATTTTTTTTTTGGATATTTCACAATTCAATTTGGGATTTTCTCAATTTAATCTGAAAATGCTATATAAATGGATATTTCCACTCATATCTCAGTGTCCACTTAAATGGCCAGTCTATAATTCAAACAATTTATTTATTTTTTTTTTACACAAATACGTCCAACACTGTTCTTTCATTTACCCTTTTTTTGTGATTCGTTTTTCAAAGCTTACATTTTAGTCTCACTGTTGGCTACATTAGTTTCCGATGAGAGTTTTTATTGCCTTGTAAAACGTTTCGTATAAACTCTTCGATGTTATCCATAATCCTGCTGAAATTTTTATGTTGTTCGTTTCAGCGTCCAATCGATTTTAATACCAGAGCCATGCAATTAAATTTCGAGTGTCAGTGGAATTGTGTCTGCAAATTTGCAGTATGTTGAATTTTACGTTTTACTTTTTAACAGCACGTGTGAACGTTTGCAGTTATCCTTGGAATTCCTAGAATTTTAAAAATTCTGGCTCCTCAACTGGGTGCAGTTTCAACTAAAGTAAGCGTATTCAGGTTACCTCAGGGAGTACTAGTGTTGAAAATCCATTACTTTTTAGAAAAAAGTTTGTGCTGAAATAGTGGAAAGTGTTATGAGGTGGCTACCACCGGTCATCAACGACGAATGACCGTCAGTATCATTTCACATAACTTCAGCCCGAAAACCACAATATACGCACTGACATTGGAGGATTTAGTTCTTGCTAAAAAAAGTAGAAACACGTGGCCAAATGAGGAAGCGCCTAGGGTCCATACAAAGGCAGGATGCTCTTGAGGTGACGTAGATACCGCACAGTGTCGGAGCAAGCGGTCCTCGTCATCGATCTGGTGGTCCTAATCGAACTCCTTGCGATCTAAAGAAAATCATACACGTGAAAAAGGCAGAGGCTATGCGAAAACAGATCAGCAAGAGGGAAAGATCCCACACGTTAAGTGGATGGTAAGAGTTGTGGAATAGAGGACGAAGAGAACGGCGGTGGACTGACTGGCTAAGGTGCACGTCTACAGATTTCCTCCTCTGTTGACGAGGGTTCAAATCCCACACAGAGCATGGCGATATATCTGGGTATTAGTAGTTGAGACAGTTCTATACTGACAAGAACTGTACTTGCGAAGCCAGTTGGATATTGCACAGTAATTTCATGCCAGATTGGTGGCTTACTTGTAATATTTGAAAGGCTAATTTCCCAATCACCTCTTTACTGATTTCACTCCGCCTAGGCTGTGCTATGTGCATCATACGGTTGTCCTCTGAGCTGAGGCAACATATGGACCACTTACTCGGGGGAAATTTCCTATTCCATAGAATTTGAATTTGTTTATCACCATTTCCGATTTATTTGGTCATTTAATAAAATTCTGATTTTCTGTGGAACACAGCTATCATGGAGCTCCAAATTTATGATTGGTCCAGACGGAATTTCACCGTGGACGACTAGGCTTTAAATGTGTGAATTGCTTTAGCAGTTTTGGAATAAGTTTAAATTTTACCAACGATATGGACAGCCACGGGATCCACATTAGGATGTTGGCTCATCGGAGCTGGGATGATCGTTTGGTAGCTGTGCTTATCACGCATTTGTTATGGTATTCCAAGCAACAGCAACAACAACGTTGTCAACACAGCTACCAGCTCCGACGTGCATTCACCCTTAGGCCAGTCAGCCAGTCAGACACTACGGACTTTTGCTTTAGATCGTTTAAATCGGAGAAGTTTTCAGGTTTGCCCGATGCGGCATGCACATACTACGGACTTTGTTTTCAGTTACGCATGATAAAAAGATGGATCGGACATCTTGTTGGAAGAAACCAATGACAGAACTGAAGGAAGGTGGCACGAAGCTCCCATACACTTCGGTTTCTTGACTTGAAGGATTCGTTTCGGGTAAATTTTCGAGAGTAGCTTTTGTTCCAGAATTTACCGGGAGTTCTGTGCCCAAGCCGAGGCATAAATGGTAATTGATGAACAATAAAATATATGTATGAACCTTTCAGGGCTCCTAGTATAGTTAATTTTATAAAATCTACATAAAAGCTGCTGGTACTTAAGGTTGTCTATTAGAAAAGGTCCGAAGGCAGTCGGAACCTTAAAAACACCACATACAGTGGCTTGACTATGCCTGTTGAATGTCCCTACTTGGTGATGGAATGCTCAAAATTGTAAGGTACAGAGAAACACAGTTAAGGCGTTGGCCAACACCCTATTCAATTCAATTCAATGACTTAGCGATTTTGAATGCTGCAGTAGTCAGGTTATCTAATCTGTGTATCTAGTATGGGAGGATATGAGCGAACGAGATTCAACTAATTTTTTCCACTAATTGAGCTAAGTCTATTTTGTCAAAAACACAGGAAAAACTAAGTGCTAGTATTAATGTTTCTTTGAATAAGCTAAACACACGTAGAACGCATACATAATTCATGTGTGGCTTTGCGAATATTAACAGAATTGTTGAATATTAACAGAATGGAATGGAAATTTATATCTTCATACCATTCGTATCATACTTAAAACTGTGATTTTTCACATGATATACTTTCCAATGAAGGTCTAAGTATAATAATTAAGTCATAACTTAATGAATATAAGAATACTTTTGGAAAGAAAATCTCTCCCAAAAATGAAACTAAAACTTTTTGAGGTTGCCATCTTCATTATTCTTCCCTATAGGATTAGCTTAGAGTTTACGGATATTGGCAAAACGAAACGCAAGTTAACAAGGGGAAAGTAAGTGGATGAAAACTTCCCTTACAATTAGTAGTCCACACAGGACGGAGACTGATTAATAGCCCTAACGAGCTAAAGCCAATAATAAAATTTTCCCATTTAGTATTGGGCTTAACGAGCTTGTCAAACAAATAATTATCAGAGAATAATTAATCCTTTCCCAATAAAACTCGAATATGTTTTGAATTCAGGTTGTTGGGGATTCTCTTGAAGGTAAGTAAACCCCGTACTACAACTGGAGCTCATTTAGATTTCTCTTAATTAATACGTAGCATCTTCGAAATAATTACCTCAGTTGGATGATTTTGCTTCTAGATACCATTCCCTTAAGATAGAAATAATTCATGCTTTAATTTGGAAAACATCCCTCTAACGAAGTCTGATCCCCTGCAAATTCTTTGCATGCTTTAGAGCGTATAAATTGGACAAATTAATATTAATTACATAAATTTTCGTGTTATTCAAGGTATTAATAAATAATTACCTATGAAAGAGCCTTAGTTTGTTGTTATGGAAGTTCAGATGCCATTTGACGTGTTACTTTTGCTTTCAACCCCTTTCATTCATTTTTATACCCTATATGATAGGTGGGGTATATTAGTTTTGATCCAACGTTTGTAACGCATAGAACCGATAATGCTAGAGCAGCATGAATTATATACATATGCTCAGAATGTTAAAACAAGTCGATTTAAGCATGTCCGTCTGTCCGTCCGACCGTCCGTCTGTACAAACGATAACTAAAAAAAAAGCTAGAAGACAAAATAAATATCATAGATACATATGATAGTATTTTAAGCCTTCTGAAAATCTAATCACGTCAAAAATAGCGTAGAGAATGGAAATTTCTAGAAAATGTACAGAGATACACTTAGGTAACATATTTTGATTTACATACTGATAGGACGCAATAATGCTCAAGCACATTCCCAAAATATTTTCCACATCAAATATAAGGAACGTGTTATACAAACTATTAAATAACTTTCTTCCGAAGGTGATAAAAGCCACCTTGCTTGAAGCACAAGGAACATTAGGAACAGTCGAAATGTTCAAGTTTTAGTGCAAAATAAAATTGAATATGGTCGTTGTCTGCCCCATTAAATATGCCATACAACTTCCAGCCATTTAGAGACATTTGTAGGCATTTCATGAAAATAGAAGAAATCGAAAGTAGTCGAGTGTAAGGTGGGTATTATCAGGATAAGTTTTCATAACATTTATAACTACACTTGACGACCCAAGAGGATGAGTTCTGAATATTTTACTTTTGCACACTTGACCCTTCATTTAGGATGATCCATTTGGTTGAATTATATCAGCTTGTTTTTATATAAACTTCTTTGGGTGTGTGTGTGTGTTTCATTCATTGGGTCCTTTATTTTGTATTCCCTCTAGAAATCTAGCTATAACATGGATTTTGTGGCAGGGACCTAATAAAGAGTGTTCAACAGATACTTTTGGAGATAACTACGTTCTTAACAGCAAATTAAGTTTTATTAGCCACTGTCGGTTGTACTTCTGAAAGTTATTTTTATTCAAGCAAAATTTGTGGTGATTATAGCCAAGACTTTTATTCTTGTTTATGGCGTGAAACAAAGCATGGAGGAAAAAATGTAACACAATTGAGTCGGCTTATTAAAGTTAATATTATAAGAATTTTAAAATTTTATTCAAATGTTGCAATAAAAGCTAAATTACACCACATATCTGCCCAAGTATACTGCGTTTTGGTAGTCCAACGGTAGAGAGACCCTTCTGAATTTAAAAAATGAGGCAATAGTGTAACATAGGAAAGCAACTTTTTAAGTAGCTGACGTTAAACATTACAAACGTAATCCGGAAAAATTATTCTATTTTTTGTATATTTTGAAATACGAAATATTTACTTTTTCAGAAAATATTTAAAAACTTCTAAAAAGTCGATTATTAAATTGAGTAGCACGCTTACTTTTATCTTTTGATGTAGTCAAAACCAATACAATGTAAGTCTGAAAAGTAAAACTATAAATAAAGGAAGATGAGCAAATAGTGAAAGTGCGGGAAAATAAGGTAATCCGGTCGAATACCTAAGGAATAGCTTTAAATGACATTACATTTTTTTCCTGGGGTCGGACATCAATTTGCTGAATAAGAAATAATTAAAAAATTTGATCATAATAAAACACCATATGTAGTTTTGTCTCTAGTCACAATTCCCCTAATTAGTTCACTCTCGCCTTCACTACAAAGTTCCAAAAATCAAACCTTTGCTGTTTTTGAACTCTACTCAGAATTCGTAGCACACGTTTTACGTTGACTTTGTTTGTACGAAATTGATCAGTTAGGATTCTGAGTATGGATACTTTTAAGAATCCAGTGTGTTCTACAATTTTGTTATGGTCGCAGCTAACAAGTTCCTTGTGCAATGGAAATCAGTTCCATAAAAATTCCACAGAACACGATTTTGGTTCTAAGGCTGGTTCTGTTTGATACAAAGCAATTTTTATGTGCGTGATGAATAAAGATTTGTGTTTGATTATTCAGAATAACATGCTTTGTAAAGTCAGCTTTACAAATTATTAAGCTTTGAGTTTCCTTACGAGGCCCAAGAGGGTTTGGCGTCCTTGATATTTATTAAACTCAAGGCCAGAGTAGGAGTATGTCACCCTGCATAATGCTCTATAATGAGCACTGACTTCATTTATTGTCAAACCAAGGAGTTTTTGCTCAATTCGTAAGCACTTGCTGACTTTATAACGCCAATGATTCTATTGATGTTTACCTAATTGTCGTCACTCAATAACAAAAACCAAATCAAAACCAGTACCTTATGCGGAACTTAGGTTGTTTATGGGCTATCTATCATGGGTTAAGGTATTTTTAGTGTTAAAAATCTAAGAGGGCTGATTACAGCTATATCCTTCTAAGAAAGGGCGTATTCCCAAAAAGAAAACTTGTCATATGGTTCACCTTGTCATATAATTGTATGACACGTACGTAATTCCAACGAAAATTAATAAACACTAGGAGACCGCTGTGCAATTGCACAAATTTAAGGTATATGAGTGATAACGTTTTTATACGTTCCCTCAATTTGTACCTTAAATTTTAAAGCGCGTTTTTTACAGAGGTGTCCCCTGTAGGCCTAATCCTCTCATGCAAGCAAGCAGTAAAAAACACCTGCAAAATATTTTACCATGCAGAATAATGAAAAAAGTTCCAATAAATACATGTATTACATACTTATCGGTGGCAAATACCGAACTTAGCACCAAAGTTACCCAGGAACGCAACCCCAAAGTAATGAACACAACCCCGAATTGATGCGGATCAGTGTTGCCATTATAAAATTTCAAGAAAAGCTCGATGAAACTCCATATAAAAAAAGTGGCTGAAATACAGGACCGAGAGCTTTCTTTGTATAATTAATATATAGATTAGTCCTGCAGAAGTATCTAACCTCGAATGCACAGGATGTGGAAAAGGACACTTTATACTATTAAATTATCCCAGAATTGTTGAGATTTGCCCAGAAATAGCACCATAAGTGCAATTAGTATAAACGAACACCCGATACTTTAGACAATTCTCACAGCCATAGTTCTGAAACAAAACTTTAGATCTGAATAGAAGGATTTACTCCTTTCGAAGACGATTATAATGTTTCTGATTATCACATCAGCAACAATGCTCCAAAACCTTTTTTGCAATTTAAACAGTTCTGTACGTGTAAGTGAATGTGAAGTGGGAAGACGTAATGGGATTTTCTACTAAAGGGACTTATATCGATGACTGTTAAATGCCATAGAAGAACTTTCCTGAAATATCTTGTAATTACATTTGATCGGCCCACAACAGTTACCCGGTGAACATTGTTCCCTTGGTAATTACAGCTTCCCGAGAAAAGGTCAGTGAGTTAATTGTTTCCTATATTGCAAGGCATTTAAGGTACGAAGGGAAAGTTCTTTCTGCCATTGTTGCTGGGTTTCCTTTAGCCATTTACAGTTCCTGCTTCGAGAAAATTAATTCTCTGAGGTTTTGTTTAACTTTTTACACTTCTTGACGAAGAAATCCCAAAAGTTTGATATGTGCGGCTTATGAAAGTTTGAAAGCTCAAGAAAATATTGTGTCTGGAATGGGTATACTCCTTCGAGGTATGGAGATAAATTAAGGAAATTAATGAACAGGTCCAGGATAATTTATTATACTCCAATTGTGGAGAGAGCTGATCACTTCTACTTTACTGGATTTAAATTTTCTGGTAAAATCCGTCTAAATTAAACCACAAATTGTGTCACTGGAAACGACATCTAACCAATCAAGAGGAAAATCCTAGGATTAACTAAATTAGATGAAACTTGATGCAATTTTTGGACATCTATAACAATTTCACGGTAAAATTAAATCTGAAATATTTTGTGGTGCGATGTTTTTAACTTGAAAAGCAGAAAAATTGCTAAAATAGGCAGATATATTTTCAGATAATATTCTAATCGGGAAAATTCGAGAAAAAATATGCTAGAAGTTAGATAGTCAAAGTAGTTCCAGAGAGTCAGTAAAGCTGAAAGTACAGTGAAAACCGGTTAAGTGCATAGTAGTTTTTACTATATATTTTTGATCGCTTAGCTGTTAATTGCGACAACTTTGTTCTAAGCGACCAACAGCTCTATTATTATTGAAATTTCGAAGCGTGACATATGTAAGCCATCTTTTCATCGTATTTGCCGCGATCATTTATAATGAATTCGTGTTTTTAATTGACGATAAATATGTGCTACACAGTCACGTTAAACTAAGAAGAATGCTTTTAATTTATCCTTTACACAGAATTGGTTATCTTTACACAGATTTGCATTTTAGGTCAGATTAAGCGAGATATAAAGCGGAAAGATTTGGCTCTGAAATATGATTGTGATGTGTGCATAATCTGTAGAATTATTAAAAACGAAGGAAACATTCCCGCAAATATTTTGGAAAATCGTAATGTTTTCAATAAAAGCAGTGGATCAAGGAGGTATGAGCAATTACAGGAGGTAATCATAATTTAGTTCAAACAAATGCGAGCCAAACATGCAATACTATCCGGGCCAGTGATACTTGAACAGACGAAAAAATTTGTAGTTTAATTTGAACTGGACTTTGAACTCAGTATTAGATGACTAGGAAGATGGAAAAAAAAGAAATAATATAAAAATTCACAACGTGCACGGGGAGAAGGCTTCTGCTGATCAATAGAGCAGGAACAGGAAGAAATATTGTAATTTTTATTGATAATACTGCTTGTCATAAAATTGAAAATAATGTCGCTTTAGCAAGAATCAAACTTGTATTTTTTCCAACAAATACAAAGTCCACAATACAAGCTCTGGACATGAGTATTATTCGTAACTGTAAAGGCTACTATAAGCAAGAAATCATACGAAGACAACTTCTTGCTTGGGAAAAACGCCTGACTTTCCAGAAGTTTTCAAGAAATTACAATCTTTTGAAAGCTATGCATATGACTAAAGTGGGATGGCGGTTAGTTGCACCCACAACAATTTCGAATTCTTTTCAAAAATGTGGATTCCAAAAGAAAGGACATCAAAACCTCTTTGTGGACGATGCCTTTGGAGTCGAAAAAATGATCAAAATTGTCTTAATTTTTGATTTTTGAAAATGCAATTTTTGGGTTGTGGCGAATTTTCGGAGACCCACTTAGCACCTTGGTACGTTTCGTTTCAGAATCGCATGCGAGACACCAACTTTCGTTACCCATAATAATGGATTCAAGAAAATTCGGCTGTGTTTCAATCATTTCTAGCAAGTCATCTGCGTGAGAAACTCGTTGCTGTCGCTGTTCGGTGGTTAGTGCGTGTGGAACGAAACACGCGCACAGCTTACTTTTCTTTAAACCGTTCCTAACTTTTACCGGCTTTAAGGCGCAATCGAATCGCAGCACGTTGTTCGTTATTTTTATTCATCGTGAAATTATGACCGCGACCACTTTAATACTACCACGCGAACTGCTACTGAACAACTGTATGTGATCCGATGGACTTGAAACTTCGTATGGGGAGAGAGGATGGTTGTAGTAACTAGATCCCGAAATTTCGTGAAGATAGTAGTAGTAGTACCGATTTTATAGTCACAGTTTTAAAATTTCTGGGACACATTCTGCATGTGTGTGCATCGTGAACCGTAAGTGGGTCGAAAAGTTGCTACGCACTCATGCCATCCAGTGGTTTTTCCTACCTTATCCTTTAGCAATTTTTTATCAACTAATTCCTGTTACAATATGCTAGATAGCGGTAACGACCTGAAACCGTTTATAATTTGCAAGTTATCTAATTAAATTTAACAGGCTTTAATAATGTCCTAAACACTTGTCGACCATTTCATTTAAAGGCCTAAGAAATTAAGGGATGTAAAATGCTCAAAAATTCGTTTCTGTCTGCCCACAGTTTAAGTACTTTAAGTCAAAGACGGTCACAGCTTTCCTTCAAATTTTTCACCCTCTAAACGTCAAAAATAAATTGATTTTCTTCACCTGGCTCCATTCTTCTTTCAAATTAACCTGTTGCTGTAGTCATCTTGTAGAAAACTTCGTAGATATTACTCAAAGAGACCATTCTCAGAAGACCTTTACGAGAAGGAACAAGAAAAAACCCCACTTTGTCCCTTAAGCCAAAAAATAATATTTTTTAATTTCATGCTCACTGGTCAGGACCCAAGATTACAAGTAATTAGTTTTTTGTGTCTCCAAGATTTTAAGCTTGTCCTTTTTGGAAGTATCCGAAGGCATTGTTTGCTTTTGCTTCTAAAATTGTTTCTCTCATTAGTCAAATTTCTTACTCAGAGTTAATGTGTAGATTATTAAAACTAATAGCAACACATATTTTAGTACAGTGTTTTTTCCTTCCTAATAAAGCACGGCCAGAAGGAAAATCTTCCACCACACAAATACTAATTAATAGCGTTTAAACCAATTTTATTGCACACAAAACAGAAAAACAAGAGAACAGGCCCAACTCATAAAACACTTAAAATAAGCCCATGCAAAATTCAAGGGGAAATAAGGAAATTAGTTTTGGAAAAATATTTCATTCTAAAGAAAAGCCCTTAAGCTCGATGGGTCTTTAATTTGAGTTCCTGCTTAATTCCTGTTAATTACTGGCAGAAGGCTTAAATTAATGGAGCGATTTTTCGCCTCTTTAATGAAAACACAAATTACTGAATTTTAAACGGCACAACGAAACTGCTGCTGAATTAATTTTGTTTTCGTATTCAGATATTATGTTTTGTTTGGGTAGACTGAAGTAAATTTAAAACAACTTTAATTTGTTTGTTGCATACGAAAATAGTTATTTTTCGTTTCTTCTTATTATGCAAAACAAGGAGGTGTTTCTTAAGTTCTTTTAACTTACGTAATGTATTCGATCAGTTGTTTTCATTTCATGATAAGAGGCGCTTATTGAAAGCACAAGGATAATATTGAAGTCAATAAGTGAATTTATTACTGCGCACCTAGGAATGCATGTATAAACTTTTAATCAGAACCTAATGGGCTCCCAAACATCTCATAAAGTCATCTTCCACATGCGGACACTCTTTATGTATCACAGTATAGATATATCCATACTCAAGGATTTAAATAGTTCCTGAAAATAAACGAAGATATACCACCAGATTACGTGATTCAAAGAACTATCTAAAATAAGAGATCATCCATACCAGGAGTACAGCGATTACTCCCAGCAGATAAGAAAGACACATCTAAGAAGTTTTTGGCCCTGTATTAAAGCAAAGAAGATGAAATTATCATGTGCATGGTGATGCCACCTGTAGCGACATGATAATACTTACGTACTACGTCTTTTAAAATCCGCGCCAGCAAATACATGATACTCGAAAATGGCTTCAATGCATTTTAAGTTGAAAACATGGTACCACAGTATCCGGTAAGAAAATATTTGTTTTCATATGTGCTATCTCCGGAGTCTGCTTGCTAGAAAGGTGGATGTTGTCGGTCGCGGACTAAAAATAAGTTGTATTAGGAATTATAATCAGTTAGTATAAATAAATGATTAGAAAGTACAATTGAAGTGATCTCGTTTTAATATTGACGACAAATTTTGTGATGATTTACCTTGAGAGTAACAACCCAACAACCTAACTATATTTTTCTAATACACTTCCATACAGAAATCAAAAGAGCAGCTAAATCATGGTACATGGTCAAGATATGCATTTAAGTATCGCGTCGACACCGGATGAGTTAAAACGACTTTACATAGAAGATACGTCTGACATTCGGGGCGTGGTATACAATACGGCGCCTAAAAGTGCTAAGGGGTCAGGCGAATCCATGAATTTCGATCCGTACGACCATTTAATAATTTGCCAGCTCAGTCTACCATTACTGTAGTAGGAAGGCATCGACTATAATGCTTCGCTGTTTTGTGGAGAAAAGATTGAATATACCTCTGCGGCACTGACGTAGTATCAGGGGATTGCCGGAGACTTAAGGACGCCTACTATCTAGGAGAAGGATCCGATCACGTGTTATGATGAAAACATAAGATCCCAGGCCACTTCCCCTTCTTTCCGATAAGGCAGCTAAAGGATCTTATCCGATACGGAAAAAGGCTAACACGTAGGACAATGCCAGCTGGAGAGGTTCTTGTTAAATTTGTGATTGCACAAAGAAACAGATGAAAATGGTGTCAATGTCAAATGGATGGAGGTGACTAACACATCCCTACTAAACTAACTGTGAGAAATCAACGAATGCAATTCAACACAAGATGGAGTCACTTGGTAAAATTCTAATTAAATTTTAAGTAAAATTCTTCGAAAAACACTTGAAAAATGTCCACATGAATAGAAAATTTCTTTCCAGGTAAAAAGAAAGTGTCTCGGTCACAGCAAGTCAATTCAATTTATTTGCAAAAAGAGAAGAAGAGAATTTGGAAAAACATGTCAATGAAAATGATAAAAAAATGAAATTTTTCGCTGGCTTAAGCAATGAGTAAAACTAACCCTTTCACTTCAGTACAAAGCCCATAATACTTAGGTAGAGAATTTTTAAACAGTTTTTCCGTAAGTAAACAGTGTGAGTAATGCCGGGCTTACACGAATAACACAAAATGACAATAATAACCAGTTCATGTCATTTGATAATGACACTATCATTTACACGACGAAAACTTTGACTAATAATGACGTGCTGATAGTTTGGTCATTATGTTTCATTATTTTCTGACGAATTTTATGTTTATTATGAGAAGAAAAATAAGCATTTACACGAACGACAGATAATGACGACTCGGGTAATAACAGAATGACGATCTGGATGGATAATGACAACAATTGTCAATTTGTGCTGTGTACGCGATAGATTACTTTTTCGATTCATTTCTAGAATAGTAGTAATAAAAGTTCACCAAGAAAAGTTTGCAGATTCCGAAAATCATTATAAAAAAATTAAGCATGAATTCCATATAGCTTCTCTTTCCTCAACCATTTCCACAATTTAAATTCATTTGTAAAATCTCTAAAACAATTTGGTTAAGCATTAATTCATTTTGATCAAACGTTCAATTAAAATGAAACAGTATAAATTCAAATTGAAAATAGTTATTAAATGAAAAGACAGAACTTATTGATCTGTGAAATGAATGCATTTCCTAATTATCTATTATTATTCTATATATTGATTAAAATTAATTTTAATGAATTTAATTCCAAAATTACTTCAAAATTACAATGAACTGAAGAAATCAATGTATCACGGGCGCAAAGTAAGAATTTTTCCATATCGCAAAAACTTCAGAGCTCAACATTTATTCTTACAAATCCGACAAATTCTTCATATTATACACAACGTGAGAACTTAAATTTGCTATTCTGTATAACAATACTTCTTTTTACAGGTAGAATTTTTATTTTAGATTTCACTTTATTTTATTTTTTCTGTTTTTGTAATAATCCAGCTAGAAAAGTTCACTTGCATGAGTATCGAAGTCAAGAATTCAAAAAGAATTTCCCACACTTTTCTCCAAATACAAATGTACAAATTTTCTTTTTGGTTTGAAAAAAAAAGAATTATTTTCAGAGTCCTCTAAAGGTCCTTTGTATAAATTGCATATAAAATTTTCCAGGATCCACAAAGAAGCAAGCTGCTAGCGGTGAAAAATTTTCCAGGATTTGCATCTCATTCAACATCCTTGCGATAAGTGATTCTCATTAATATTGCATGAAGCTGTTCCCGTCCGCACCTTTCCATTTTACATATGAATACAAAAGAAGAAGGAAACAGTGAACGTAAATCCAGAACTTTTAAACAGTCCAGGAAGGGATTAAATAAAAATTAAAACCAAACTTAAATTGAATTTTCAGTTCAATCAATGAAATCATTATTTTCGGTTTTTGTTGCTTTCAACTTCTAAAAAAAGAAAAAGAAAAAAGATGTGACTAAAATTGAATTTTTGTGAATGAATTTCGGTGTCAATTAATAATATTGAATTGCTGGCCGCATTTATTATGCTGATCCAGTTCCAGTATGTAATAGCAATTATTTAGAAAGGCAACCAAGTATGGGAATTGAAAAATGCATATCACATTGTAACATTTAGTTGAGCGGCTTCTATTTTTATTTTATTGCAAGGGATTATTATTAATGTAATTGATTTATTTGTGGTTTATTTATTTATTATTTTTTAAGTGGTAAAGCCAGAGGAATTTTCAGATGAGGTTCAAAATTCAATTTCAAAATTAAAATACTTTCAAATTCTTTAATTTAAGCCTCGATAAAGTGGTGAAAATACAGCAAGTTCGTCCTTTTATGTATTCTTATCGAAATCTACCTAAGAATAATGTGCATATGAACTTCTCATTCCTCTATAACAGCAAACTTTTCTGTCGCTTTCTTCCTCTTCATAATATTTAAATTTATTTATAGTTTTACATTGAAAAATTTCAAATCTGATTTTACAATCAAAGCCAGGCTATGACTTTACTTTAACTGAAAATATTTGCGCAATGGACAGACAGATCTTTTCTTATTAAAATTTCTCCACAATTAAGTTGGTATTCAATGTAATGGAATAGGAAATGATGACTTTTTTGCATATAAATGGTTTATACTCTGGGAAATGTGGATATCTGCATTATAAAAGGTAGTTTGGCTTCCGGCATATGATATAAGATCAGGGAATGTATTACCTCCACTGCTGTGAATTCTATAAAATAAATTTCAAAATTCGACTAGCAGTGCACAATTTTACTGAATTGCAAATTTGAAATAAACTTCCAAGAACGTGAAAACGAACACCCACAGAAGTTCCTGCCAAATGCCATAAGTACCATGGCGTCTATTTTTGATTCGTCTCCAAAAAGAGGAGGATGTAGTAAAAGCTAAAAGTATTTTTAAGTAAATGAATTGCTTTCAGCTAGAATACAAGTTCATGTTTAAAGGGTTCCTTTCTTCTCTGCTTGCAGGGAAATATTTTGTGTGGTACTTCGTCAAGGACATTTCTCACAGTCACTGGAACTCTCCTTTAAAATGCATGTGCATAGAATTTTAAATGAGGTCCGCAAATTTTACTAAAGCTGGGTACACTTTCAAAGAACAAATTTTAATAGGGCACATAATATATAAGATCTCTTAAGACAGTGCAGTCTTTCTCAAGTGCATCTTTTAAAATTCAACTTTGAAAAGCTTCCATTGTGAAAATATTCCTTTCATAATTTCACCTTATTTTTAGATCTAGCAGCATATAACACTTTAACATCACAGGCTATTTGATTATGGGATAACATCTTTTAGCTACTGTTCTTAGTATCTATCAAATAAACTTCAAATTGAATTATTGTATAACAATATCTCGCGAAACTTTAATTTTGTGATAAATTCAAACGAAGAAAGTTTGTGGACTCAGGTTTTTCGCTACGATATTTGATTAAAATAAGTCGAAGTGCTTATTTCGTTGTCGTAGACCCAATAAATAAGAGATTATATCTGTATTCTAGAAATATTTAATTGGAAGTAGGAGTTAAATGAAGCAAGATACAAAATTTCATAACACGCAAATTGTCCTTCTCTGAAATGAATTGAGAACAAGGTCAAGGTCAACGACTCCTTCCGTTTCAAATCTGAATTCGGAGATGATTCCTTTATCAATTTGAGGTAGATTAGCCAACAGCAAAAACAATAGCTTCGGTAAAAAGATCACTTTAATTTACTTCCACTTTACTGATGTCTGCAAAACAGGTAATAAATATATATATATATAAATCCGAAGCCATAGCGCTATGGTCTTTTGTCCCACTGTGTAATCTTCTGACTTCTGAGATAATCTCCATGTTCGAACAGAAACCCCTCCACGACTCCGTTTTCCGTTATCCGCAGGGTTCTATTCAGCTTTATCTTTTTCGTCTGATGGTGGTCTCACGCCTGTGATTCATTATTCCTCATGACGTGGTCAAAGGCTTTTCTCTCCCCTTTCTGGAGGATTTGCATCTCCCTATTCCACAAGTAAGTGTGACCACAAAATGCATCATTCACTTTACAACTAATGTTCTAACCTATGGTCTTAAGTGCACACCTCGTTTTTTCCTTCAGATTCCTCCAACATTTCAGTATATTTCGCCACAGCCATACTCCGAAGAACACTTACAAGTTTTTTTTCCTCTCTCCTTCTGTTTCCATATGGCCAGATAACCTTATCAAATTCATCATCCCCCAATCTGTCCACCATCCCCCTCTATCTGCAATCGACGAAGATCGGCTTCATTATTATTTATTTGTAATATACAGGTTTCTTCCAACACAAATCCCAGTAAAACTTCTCCTCTGAGGTTATCAGTTGTACTACCACACACTCTATTGTGCGCGTTTGTATCAGTCCAGTATTTTACCTGCTCCCATAGCGCAAAAGATCTTCCACCTTTTTTGTGGGGAACGGCTCTTTAGAAGCAAAAAGTAAGTACCCAAAAGAAGCCACGGAAACACCTCTTCCGCACTTTCAACGCACTGAAGTCTCAGCAAAATCGCCTGCACTTCACCGTAACACACATCCTAATCCTGATGGTTACCCTCTTTTGCTTTTAGGTAGTGAAATGTCCTCACCTTTTCTGGCAGTCTCTTGATCTCACCTTGGGGAACCAGTAGCGAAGCATCCCAGCCGACACCTTCCTGCAGTAATGAGTTTTGCAGTGTTTGAAATGCTCGATTTTTAACTGCTGATATCCCACATTTTATTATATTAACTCCTTACTTTCTGCCTTTTATTATCAGCTTTCCAGTATTTCTCTTATTTAGATTTTTTTAATTTTTCTTCTTTTTTTTAATTTTTTTTAATTTTTCTTCTGTAGAAAAAAATCGAGACGAAAACATTTCCACTTGAATTTCTACTACACCTTGAAACATAAAAAATGAAACGACATAAATCAGTAGATGTTTCTACTTCCGATGAAAGCAACTTTTCAAGCACACGAATTACTACTCCACATAGCTAGGAGTATATTATTAGGAAGGTAAACTTAGTGTTTTGACGCCCTCTAGGTGGAAATGTAAACTTCCATGCAGTAGCAGTAGGGCACTGACCCTTCGTCTGCCTCGGGCAAACATGAATATTTTCATCCATGAATTTCGAACGAAAAGAACGTGTAAGATTTACTGTCAGGCACGTGGTTTGGGAAAAAAGAAACAATTGATTCCTGTTTTTCCTTAACATGTAATTCGTTTCTGGTGTAGGCTGACCAGAGGCAAAACGTGATGAATTATGGATTTTTGTGATTTCCACCAGTTTTTAAGGAAAATTAATGAAAGGTAATCGATACAATCCATTGTTCCTTGTAAAATATCTCGTTTTTTATTAAAATGTAGATGATACGAAGCGTAGTTAAATAATTTAATTTTATTATTTTTATACTGGATAGATTGATAGACAGCTTAAAACTACACCAGTAGGTAAGCGTGAAGCCTTACAAACATAGGACTGCCTTAATCGACTGATTAACTAAAGTAACATAATTGCAGATAAGGAAACTCATCATTTTCTTAACAGGTGCTACAATTGGTCCTACTAATTAACGTGAATTCCACTTGGTTGTTGCAACACTGTCTTTTAAAGATTATTACGTTGCAAAAAGAAAAACTATAATAAGAGTACTGGAAAAGAAATAATTGTAACTAATTAATACTGGAAAAATAATGGCAAAGGAAGGCAATGAAGAGAGAGAGAAAAAAGACAATAAGTATAAACGTAATAAGAAGGTTATCTTAAACGAAGTAACAATATTTAGAAACAATTCTCTGATAATATTTTTTCCACTCACATTCGCATCATATTTGCATTGTTCTAAAGAGCTGGGTAATTTTCTGTTATTAGTTCGTTTTGAATGCCTTAAACTTTCTCACACAAGCTATAATTTCATCACATTATCTCCGACAGATATCTGAAGATACACTCTTTCTAGACAGGGTGATCTGTTCAAATTATAGTATTTACTAAGCTCCTTTTACATTTCTAACTAAGGGACCCATTGCGAATGATGTCTGTTGATATTCGATCAACTTCCGATTCAAATTTTAGTGAGTTCCTCCTAAATTTTTCAAATACTGTTTACTGAATCGAAGACTGTTTAAGTTATCATAGGTAAAAATTCGTTTTTGGCTTGGAAGATCTTCCTCGTATTTTAGATCTTCGTGAATTAATCGAATAGCGGCAATCGATAATTGCAATAGGCTCCTAAATCAGATTTCGGGTGGAATTCTTTCTGTTCTTTCTGTATTGACTGTCATTTACCCGACTACTTTCTTTTTCTGGACAATTCATCTGTCATTTTGCTCGTCAAAAAAAGGACGGCGATGATCGTATGGTTATCGACTAGAAGCAGATCAAATTCCGCATCGCCAATTGCCCCTGATATAATTGAGGTACCTACTCCAGATCACTAGAGTGAAAGCTGCTAAAGAAACCAGGCACCCTACTTCCGTAGAAAGGGTAAAACCTCTAACTATTATGTTCACTAAGGAGCTTCGAGCCAACCCTGAGTGTTACAGACCTTATTCTAGATAACTCAAGGACGCAAAATATATTATAAAAAAAACCGTTTTTCTGATTTTTCAAAGTAGAATCTCTCCTCAAATGTCTCAAGCTTTATGAGAGGCATTACTAGCTTACTTTCATCTATGCAGCGAGATATTTTTCATAGCAGACTGAGATGAATATAAGGAAAATTAAATTAATTCCAAATAATTTCATCGAAATAATTCGATAGCAAGAAAAAGACGACTTAAAAATGAATATTATTCCACCATTCGTTAGTTAGACATTTTACAACATCAGCCATCAACCATGATATAAAAATGAAGCTGGATTCCAAAGAACACAGAATCCTTGAGTATTACCTCACCCGGACCCGCAGCTATTGCCATAATTTGAAAACTTAAAGAGCTTAAGGCAAAACATCAAAAGTACGTCTTAATCGCGGAAAAAGTTATCAAAACTCCTTCTTGACAATTTAAAAAAAAA
>QYTT01085402.1:67233-77293 GCA_006980735.1 Dasypogon diadema | reverse complement strand
AGATCAGAAGTCCTGCGAGGAGTGATTTATTGCGCACGTAATAGTTCGACTGCATCGTCAGTATGCATTTTCATGTCGCGTATCTTTTCCACTTTGCATATGTTTTCAACGAACCAATGAATATCGAGTTATGCTGTGGGGTCAGTTCGGTGGTAGTGGAAAAGAGCCGGAGGAGCAAGTTCAGAAGTGGGAGCTAACACTGTCAAAGAATTCTTGCAATTTTCCCTCAATTCCAATTTTAATTTGTATCGATAAATGCAGGAGCCAAGGAGTCTCTTTGAGGGAACCGCTGCTGGCTGTAAGTTGGTTGCCTCGCGGAATCCTTCCTTTGCAAGCGACCGTCTTCCCAGCCTAAGTGGTGCTCATCAAGCTGAAGGACCCTTGCGATTCACAATGTAATCTCATTATGAGCCAGATCTTTTCACACTCCATTTGATCGCTGAAATTATTGCACTTGACACCGCATAATGGCAGATAATGTGCTAAATTATCGGTTTGGAAAGTCGTGCTCGGGATAATGGTATTCTTAAATACCCAGATAAGGCCATGCACATTTAGCGGCTAATGGTAGTAATCACCTCACGGTAGAGCTGGATGAGATTCTCCTAACAACTTCACGCACTTCTACCCTCACGTACAGCTCAAATCGCCTTTTTGGGGGCGATATTGCAAGCGATTAAAACGTAAGAGCCCCAAAAAAAATTAATGACTTAAAAAAACGCAGTGGAACATGGAAGCTGCACAATTTCAGCCGTCAAATGGGATTAATTTCCTGTTGGTTGTCGTGCCCGGCTCCTCTTAATTGAAAACTTTGCATTCTGATGAGTTTTTTCGCAGAAATTTAACGAAAGTTGATTCAAAATGTCACAAGCATTTGATCGAGAGCACTCCGGTATGCAGATGAGGATGGCGATTTCAATTTCCGCCTTTGTTTTCGATATGTGCATTCAATCTTCTCAAAAGTATCTCTTGGGGCCAAATGCCATACGCTTCTGTCTTTGGTTTTCATTTCAAGTTTTACGTATGAAATTGTTGATTTCTTCACGAAAAAGATGCCCAATAGTGCACGCCGTTCATTTTGATTAGTTTTAAATTTTATATATTAGAGACAGTTTTGGATGGGTACCTCGCATAAAAGAGTATATATTGTTTGATGTAAAATACTGTGAAATACACAAAATAATGTTTTTCTGAGGTTGACAGAACTTGAAGAGCCATTAAAAATATTCATGATGCAAAAAACTATATAGCCATTAATGGGAAACAAAATGAAATCGTTTTATAGGTTTTCGTCTATCTGTGTTCATAGAGTTGTCATCTAGTCATCTATATATATAAATAACATTGTCCGCCAGTGATTTCGCAATATAAACCTGTTCACTATTCTATTCACTGCTATGTAGGGTGCAGGATGTCTGTTTGCCCGGAATGAACTCAAAAATGCCTGAGGTCACAACGATAAAACTGTTTCAAGGTTATAGGGGTTACTTAGTACACCAATCTTCCCTTTGTTTCATTTCGATAGCTATAAGGGTTCCGGAAAAATTGGTAAAAGCGTTAATTCTCCAAGGAACTTAGGATTGAGATCCTGATGTCCTGGTTTGACACCGTGATGGGGTGCGAGTACAACACGAATAAAATGAGTGACCGACACTTTGACCGGTGCACACTTAGAAAATATACGCAGTGCATGTTGTTGTTGTTGTTGTTGTGAGGTATCGAATTACCGTTAGATTTATGGAGCAAGTTGGCCCCATGAAAAAACAAAATAGTGGAAAGATTGATAAATTGGAAGGTGTCGTATCGAGCAACGTTGTCTGATCGATTTGTGGTGGAATAAGGATTCTGAAGGAGAGAGAAGGAGAGAAAGAGGTTTGTAACAACTCCCCGGAGCGCGAATGTGGTGAAATACACCGATATATTGGAAAGGAGCCTGGAGGAAAATGTGAAGAAAACACCTAAAACCGCAAGAAGGTAAAAAGGTCAATTGACGCATTTCAGGAGTCAAGCCTTCATAATTTGGTGAACTATTAGGACGTTATTTTTTGGTGGAATTAGAAGCTAGAGAGCCTGATGAAGGTGGTGAGAGAAGCTTTTAAATATGCCATACGGAATCATAGGCTTTAGGCGTAGGTGGGCTACAAGGTGTTCGGGATAGGACAAGATAACTGGCGGAAACATTAGGGAAACGAACAGAATTCTAATAGAGGTATACTTTCCAGGAACCTATGAGTATCTTGGATCGTTCGCGATTGCATCACCATGAGATGATGTGGCGTTGGTGACTAAGCTCAAATTCATGTCGACTACCACTAGTATCATGAGAAGTGCTCTTCGAGTATAAGAACAAGACAAAAGCGATGGTCTTCACTAGGACAACTAAGGATCTGGTATTTGAACCACTTACACATTTTGTATTCGAGATGAACGCTTCTAGGGAGACCAAATGCTAACTTGCAAGTATCGTGTTGAAGAAAAGATAAGAAAAGCGAAGGTGATTACATCAATGTAGAAGAGTGTGTGGATTAAGGTGGGGTATCTCGCCGAGATCAATGGTGGTTGTAGTTATCCCGATGTTTACTGCGGTAGTCGGTTGACCTAAGATATGCTACGTTAGGATGGCGTGAACTGCGCTAGAAACTCTGCTGGTCTTGCCACCACTAGATCTCTACAAGAATCCCAGATTACTTAAAAGAGGTCAGGGAATTCAGGATGTCCAAGAACAAAATCAAATGGGTTACGATAACCGAATAAGACTCTTATCAGCGAATCAGCGACGGATTACTCCCAGAGGAGTGACTGGGGGATACTTCTACATTCTTGCACGAATCTATGATTGACGGCAGAGCAAGTGCAGGGATCTTCTCGGAAAACTTGAGCTTGTCCTGCTATATTGGCCTTTGTTTACCAGGCAGCAATGCTGGTTCTGTTTGAAGCTTAGGCGCTACAGTGGGAATGATACCACGTTATCATTTAGAGAATGCTAAGTTTCACTTTACGCAAAGCGTTCCTTCTTTGCAAAATGGCTCACTCACAAGGACCTTGCACGTGACTGCAAGATATTCTGTCTTTTAAGCTCATAATCAAATATCCCAGTTAGTGTTAAAGAACCTCTATTTTCCATATGTGCAAATTTCCGACTCACTGCAAAGAGAACAGCAGATCTAAGGCCAAACAGCAGAAAAACGCAGAAAATGCACGAAAGACATTATCGTCTTCATAACGACAAGAATTGTTCAAGTCGTGAAATTATCTCTCGCCCGAAATCGTGTCTCTATTAAGACAAAACGAAATCTTAACGCGCTTGGATGTCTCACTTTCAGCATGCCCCACTAAGTAATCACGCTCCAGCGCAGCACTAGCAAATGGCAAAGAAGCGGCATGGGAGTACCGTGCACTTACCGTCCGGGCGCATATCAGTGCAAGGAATTTAAATTTGCATTTAACATTTGCATTATAAGCCACCAGCTGTGGGTCAGATCAATTTATTCCAGCGAAATAAACGCTCGCTCTGTATGTTCCAGCCCTGTAATTGCAGTCGAATATTCCTAATTGAACAGAGCGATTTTTCAAGTGCCATTGTCATTAAGGAATATTCCACTCACTTTCACATTCGATCCTAATTAAGAATAATTTTCAATTATAGTGGACAGAAATCTTAAAGATACGACAGAAAAGAGCCCGATGAACGTTTCGGGAAAGTTTAATTGAATGAATCGACGGAGGAGAACGAGCAGAAATATTTCAAGCCCCGGCAGCCGTAGCTTCCAGTAGCTGCAGGTAAAACTGGTTCCTGCTCGCACCGAAGGTATCTCATTTACACTGAATTTGTACTCATTTAACACAAGGCACACAATCAAAATTTTATTGCAATAAATCACGTGGAATTTTTAATTCATCGGCAAGCATGTTCCCTCCATCTAGGTGGCTGCCATAAATATTTTAGTTATAAATAAAGTCGATGTGGCAGATACGTAGCCAAATAGGGAAGGGAATGAAAGGACCTCGAGGCACTCATGATCCTTAGAGCTATAGAAAAAGGGTCGGGAACTACACAAAAGGGGACGATCATAAATAACATCTATAGAGGCGAAATTTAAGTGAATTTCGGGTCAACCATGCATGAAAACGTATGAGAGAGATGTAGTCAGAATGAAACTTTGCCAAGGCATGGGTCCTGCTGAAGATGGTGTCAAGTTAACTGCATTCGATTCGAGGACATTTTATTTGGCAATTAACCAGGACTCTGGGGAAACCATCCCGAGGATGAAATGGATGAAATGGAAGACCCGAAATTGGTGGAAATTTAATGACCCGCAGAAGGCAAATCTGAAAAATTCGGTGTCCAGTTTCTTGTGCGGAAAATGTGGCGCAAGAAAGTTTGTTCCTTAACGCTTTTCACACAAAACTAACCGATTGGTCCTCGTATTACACGACAATAAATTATCTGTTCAGATCCTTTGCTGGGTTGTTCATTCAGCACGATCAAAGGACCTTTTTATCAATGAATGTCTAAAAAAACGTGGATCCTTTGTATCATCAGAGAGGAATCATTTCGTTGTTATTTTTATGTGACGTGGAATATTTGTACTGGGATGTATAAAATAGGTCGTCTCTTCTGTGTTAAAAGTGACATATTAGAGGTTCATTATGTCACAATTGTTGCCACTTGACTGATCTTGGATATAATTAAGACGGATCGTTTGATGGCTTTGTAGCAAAGACAGATTTATTCAGACGATAATATTTAATGGACTTTCCCACCGTTTTTCTGCCATTGTCGAATGGCTAAAATGTGGTTGCAAAATAAAATTTGTCCCTGTGGTTTCGAAATTCAAAATTCAATGGCAAAATAATTTATCATAACGTTTGGAGACACCGACAGGAAAAATTTTTCTGATTCGTGGGGAATTCTTCTATACAATCAATTTATTAAGAGGAAAGTTCAGTGGCTATGTAATCTCAAGAATGCCGATGCGATCTGGCTACCAAGATCATGCGATATAGCTGCATTGCATTTTTTCTACTGTTTATACAGACTTGTTGTAAAGGGAAAATCTTCTGGCTTCTAATTTCCCCTCAAATTCGCACCTCCCTCCTAGTACTCAGCTACCACCATCATCCTCTCCATGTGACTATAATCAAGGGCACTACATGTCCGCACGCGTGGGGTTTATAAAGTTCTTTAAACTTCGATGTGTCCAAAGCCAACTGGGGGTGGGTGCGCTTAATACCTCGAAGGCTTTTGACAGGCTCTGGCACTCAGCTCTTTTAGTCAAACTCCTAGCTTTTGGTATAGACCAATCTCTTTGAATTTGAATGTCGGTGTACCGCAAGGCTCTATATTGTCTCCTAATTTTTTTCCTGCTTTTCATTAAAAACCTCTTATTGTTCGCTTCCATCCAATTCACAGCTTTGTTGATCACAGCACCCTTGTTTTCGCGTACTCATTTGTATCAGTCGCTGACTTTCCTGGTAATGCTAATGATAATAATCGAGCATCACTTAACGACGACACTACGAAAATTCTTGCCTGGGGCAGAGCGAATCATGTCGGGTTTAACGGATCCAAAACCCAAAGCTGTCTGATCTCACCCAACCGAAACCCGAAGCCTCGACCACTACTCTTTGTCGATGGGGTGAGCATTTCAAACTCTCCTAATTTGAACATACTAGGAGTTTAGGTATCCAATAATGCTTTTTGCATTTATTCCAAAGAATGCGATGAAGTGTTTGGGCTTTCTGCAGCTATGCAAGAAATATTTCACCCTATTTTACCTAGCGCTCATTTGCCAGGCTTACATCAGACTGAGACACAAATATAATTCGCATAATTCGGGCAGGGACAGGACGAATTGCATTGCGTTAGACAAAAGACGACGATTAGGCTAATTGGCGACGAGAAGATAACTTCTAAAATCGGTTCTCTGGAGCATAGGATCAATGTCGTATGCCTTACGCTCTTTTATTACCACTTCAATGGATATTATTCAAACGAAATCTCTAGTCTAATTCTTTATAGATCAACCCTTTCACGTGATACCCACACATCGAACTATCTGCACCGTTTCGTTCCCAAGACAAAATCTAATAGAAAATTGCAATTTTGTGAATCCTTCTTGAATAGAACTTGACGAATGTGGAACTGATTGTCATCTTCGGTTTTCCCCCAGGACAACAGACCGGAGTTGTTCAAACAGAATGTGGACCGATATCTACACTCGTCATTTAACTCCTCTTCTTCCCTTAGAGTATCTCCTGAGCTTTATCTACACTGTAAAAAAAAAACTCCGAAACGTACTGCAATAGTGATAAGACATGATTTTGGGGAGCTCTCCTAAAAACTTTGCGAGATCCGTCTAAGACGCTTTGTTACACCCGTTTACAAAATCTAATTAGCTATAATTTCTTGGACTCTTGCAAACGAAAGTAGAAAGTATTGATTGCTTAATGGCAACTCCTCTCTTAGTGGAAGAGGCCACTTTATATACAACCAAAACAATGTCAATATTTTTGCATTAATACCAATCTATCCACTAAATAGAATTTCGTAACTATGGTCTACCTACAAACCCAGTTGCTTTCTATGCATCCAGAAATATTTTAAGTTTCAAGTTTAAAAAGGCAAAGGATGTTGGGATCGATAGCCGTGAAAAATCCCTTAAACAGTAGAAGATAAATACTAACCCGTCGCGAAGAACTTTGACGAAACAGAACCTGAGACGCTGCTAAAATCCTACCATGTTCAATATAGCGTTTACCTATAATAACAATCAAAGAATAATCTAATTCGAAAAAGTATAAGGTGAGTTGAAATAGTTTTACGCATATTAACCAAACGTCATCATTTGTGGGCGTCATTGATCAGCTTCATTTAAAAAAAATGAAATAAATGTGATAACTGCAATCTCTACATTGTAATTTTAAAATTACTTTGACCAATTTCTGATATCCTTGAACACACTCAAGTCGAGTGCAATCACCCTACAAACTGCTCCATTATTTACAGGACCCTGAGAGGTGTGCACTAACCGCAAAGCGTAAATTGTTTACAAGAAAAATTTCACCTTTAATGGGCGATATAAATTTCGCTTTATTAATAATTTAATAGCGTTGCTGATAAAGTGTCGAGTATTATACGCACAGCTGATGATGATCCAAAAGTAATGACACCATCAAAACACCATTAGCTAAAATCGGCGATTGCATTAATGATGCGACCGCAAGGCGGCGTGATCAGCACGACAACACGTTTGCACAATTTACTGGCATAAAGAACGCGCAACTTTTAACTTGCCATGTACCAATTAATTTTGTTGAAGCGAGCTAATCAGCCCGATTCAATGGAACACTTAAGTCGGGGCAGGCCTAGCCGCCGCCGGGGGACCCTCTCGCCTCTAATTTTAAATGAATTGTTCAATTATGGCACAAACAAGAAGTTAATAACAATAATCTAGTGATCCACGTAAATATTAAATCTGATCGCCAAGATCTGACGGCGGAGAGCGACCCTGCAATTGCCGCAATCGATGCCCGATCAATAGTGGACGCGCTTGTGAAATTGCCGCTCATTATGTCGTTAAGTATCGACTCGTCGCAAATTGATGACTTTACATCATTTCAGTGATCAACACTTGCGGTGATTGCACCGTGGTTTGTTTGAATGAGCCCAGGCCTAACAATGAAGTCATTACGAGCGACTGGTCAGTGTGTGCACCATGTAAAGAAAATCATCTTGAATCTGTAGTGGGGTTGTACGCCCAGCAAAATTAAGGGTAAGAAGCCAACACTTCAGTCGGGGCAGTGCACAAAGTATGACTCTGCTCGAAAGTGCTAGAGTGATTGAGCAAGCTACTTAGACGGCCGGCGGTATCCTCAGGGAGTGAAGACAGCAATTCATACCAAATCCTATTAAAAGATTTTTCGCTTCACCTTCAAAATCACCTGAATATGGTTTTCATCCATTATTCTACTGCATATTTTGCAAGAACGTAAAAATTCTCACTTGCATCGTATACAGAGGAGGAGAGACTTCTCACGTGCTTACGATAGGTATTAGATTGCATCCTATATTTTTTGTTTTATTCGTCTATTTCGTTATCTTACGGATAAGCATTAGGGGTTTATAAAATTTAAAATTATTATGATACAGCATCACCTCACCTCTTTTTTTAGGCTGCGAATTAATGGGAGCATACTTTCCCTAACTTCATACTATAATTTGCTGCTTACTCTGAAACTCTGAATAAGGTCAGAAATTTGATATGCTGCTGTTCTTATCAAAATTTTTATTATAATTATAAATTTGAAGTTAATTTTCGTTGAGAAGGAAATAATAGGTCTGTTTGTTTAATTTTGTGAAGAAAAATCTGGTGGTGGCAATAAAATGAGAAACTGTGTTAAACTCGTTAAATTTTTCAGCTATCAGAATTTTATTACTAACGTCGTGAAGCGATTCGCCTGTGTTGGCTGGTAGATTAAAATATATGAGCACGAAAATTACAAGCACGAATTTTATATGGGAGCAAAAATCAATTTTGCAAAACCCATACGAGGAAATATTCCTAAATTTTCGTAAGTTGAAAAAATAGAAAAAAGCACTTGAGCACTTGATTTTTGAAACTGAAGTTCCCTCAAGTGCTTTTTTCTATTTTTTCAACTTACGAAAATTTAGGAATATTTTCTCGTATGGGTTTTGCAAAATTGATTTTTGCTCCCATATAAAATTCGTACTTGTAATTAAAAACAAGCTGATAAAGGGCAAAATTTTTGAAAGCTGTGTTGAGTGTCCATGGCTAGACGGACTAGGCTTCAGCCATGCTGATGAGATTTCCTTACCGTCGAAATCGAAACACTCCACAATAATTTTTTAAAATACTGGCACTTTGCTAGTAATTCCCATCTACAAAAATTTTTGCCTCACTTTAAACAAGTGATAATTTTGGAAAATTTGTATTTATTTTACATTGGGAATTGAATATCTCAGATAAATATCAACCGATTTTCAAAATTCTTTTCATTTTTTCATTTTGCTACTTTTTGTGATTTTCTGAGACCATTCCGAAATCTATAACTTTTATTTTTGTGAAAAAATGAGTAATTGGGATAAAAGTTTGGTTGAAAATTTTACATTTTCTAATTTTGGTGTCTACATTTTGGCGGAGGTGACTGTTTGCGTATAATATAAATAGAGGGTCATAAGAGTATTGTAAATACTATATTTGGTTAAAATCGGTTGATATTTAGGGTGTGAAATTGGATGGAATAAAATAGGGGAATTTTAGAGGTAAACTGCCATCTGGCGGATTGAGATGAAATTTTTTGAACCTATCTGCGATTGAAGATGAAAGTCACATCCCTTACTTTTCCACTATATACTTTATTTCATTAAAATCCGACTATCCATTCTGGAGTAATTAAAAAATTAGTGAAAAAAGTCACCTCCGGAATGTGAAAAATGAAGGCCTTTGAAAATTGCGAATTTTTCATCCCACGTTTTCCAGTTAAGTTCGGTATCAAAAGATTGGCCCCGATGAATACTTTTAAAAAATGCATAGTTACTGGAAATGGGGGATGAGAAGATGAGAAAAGGATGAGAAGATTGTAAGATGGGAAGACGGAAAGAAGATGGCAGGATGGGAATATGAGGGGATGTGAAGATGGCGATATTGGGAGATGGGAAGATGGGAGGGCGGGAAGATGGAGAGATGATAAGATGGGATGTTGTCGTATTCGGTTATCATCCAAAGGCAGGATCTAGTATGCAGGTAAAATCCAGGGCAACGCCAAGCGCGGGCAAGCTCGTTACTATTAAATTCTGAACATCCTCAGGAATATATGAAATACTTCTCCGATATTATCACACATTGTTTACATGAATTGTACAGGAGAAATTGAATGAAAACAAGTGTCCATTGAAAAGTTGCAATGCGTATGATCAATTTCCGTAATTCCAAACCACTCGCACTAGCTTCAAAGTATAAAAGAAGAAAGCCCAGATCAGTTCCCGATCATGAATATTATTTTTGGCCATATCCATGAAACTAAGCGAATCGAATTG
>QYTT01085402.1:54023-67213 GCA_006980735.1 Dasypogon diadema | reverse complement strand
AAAATTTAGGAATATTTCCTCGTATGGGTTTTGCAAAATTGATTTTTGCTCCCATATAAAATTCGTGCTTGTAATTAAAAACAAGCTGATAAAGGGCAAAATTTTTGAAAGCTGTGTTGCCATGCTGATGAGATTTCCTTACCGTCGAAATCGAAACACTCCACAATAATTTTTTAAAATGCACTTTGCTAGCAATTCCCATCTACAAAAATTATTGCCTTACTTTAAACAAGTGATAATTTTGGAAAATTTGTGTTTATTTTACATTGGGAATTGAATATCTCAGTTAAATTTCAACCGATTTTTAAAATTCTTTTCATTTTTTCATTTTGCTACTTTTTGTGATTTTCTGAGACCATTCCGAAATCTATAACTCTTATTTTTGTGAAAAAATGAGTAATTGGGATAAAAGTTTGGTTGAAAATTTTACATTTTCTAATTTTGGTGTCTACATTTTGGCGGAGGTGACTATTTGCGTATAATATAAACAGAGGGTCATAAGAGTATTGTAAATACTATATTTGGTTAAAATCGGTTGATATTTAGGGTGTGAAATTGGATGGAATAAAATAGGAGAATCTTGGAGGTAAACTGTCATCTGGTGGATTGAGATGAAACTTTTTGAACCTATCTGCGATTGAAGATGAAAGTCACATCCCTTACTTTTTCACTATACTTTATTTCATTAAAATCCGACTATCCATTCTGGAGTAATTTTTTAGTGAAAAAAGTCACCCCCGGAATGTGAAAAATGAAGGCTTTTGCCTTTGAAAATTGCGAATTTTTCATCCCACGTTTTGCAGTTAAGTTCGGTATCAAAAGATTGGTCCCGATGAATACTTTTCAAAAATGCCTAGTTACTGGATGCCTACATCCTATTAGGGACCTACCTGTCAAATTTGAAGTTTGTAGGCTTTATAGTTCCGGGGATTTCGTGATGAATGGTTTTCATTTCTATACATATTATAAAATGGGGGTAAATGGGGGATGAGAAGATGAGAAAAGGATGGGAAGACGGGGAGAAGATGGCAGGATGGGAAGATGAGGGGATGCGAAGATGGCAATATGGGAAGATGGAGAGATGATAAGGTGGGATGTTGGCGTATTCGGTTATCATCCCTAGGCAGGATCTAGTATGCAAGTAAAATCCCGGGCAACGCCGAGCGCGGGCAAGCTCGTTACTATTAAATTCTATATTCCGGTTCTTCTTCTGAAGTTCATATCCATAGCATTATCAATTTCTTCTTCATTAAATGTATACATTCCTCGTGCCAAAAACTGTTATAACTGCTTATCATTCGAAAAAAATATTTGTATTTTCTGATCACTATACTGCCACAATTGTGAAGCGAACTAATCCACATTTTTCAGTAATGTCTACTGCACTCGTCAGGATTTGCGTTTTGCCTTGCTTATCAAAGATTTTCTTCCTTTTGGAACAACAAACAACTTTCGACGCATGGTTCTACTTCCATTAAACATTTGCAAATCAAATTATTACTGCTATGTGTGAGCACTGCGTTTCCATTATTCCATTATTAACTCCAAATCTCTCCGATATTATCACACATTGTTTACATCAATTGTACAGGAGAAATTGAATGAAAACAAGTGTCCATTGAAAAGTTGCAATGCGTATGATCAATTTCCGTAATTCCAAACCACTCGCACTAGCTTCAAAGTATAAAAGAAGAAAGCCCAGATCAGTTCCCGATCATGAATATTATTTTTGGCCATATCCATGAAACTAAGCGAATCGAATTGCCTAACACCATTCGTTTGGTTAATTGATTGCGCAAAGTCAAAGGTCCCCTTCCAAACCCTTTGGAATCTATTAAGCATTATTAATCACGCTATCAATACCTACCTAATTAAATAAATCCGGCATTGCCGGTGAAAAGACGGCGAGTATCAAACGTACCTCCACTAATAATTGACAAATATCCTACAATACACTGGAATTCCTGGATATAATGGCAGTCCGTCAAAATTAACTGCAGCCTTCGCCAGCAGAACTATGATTGATCTTTGCATTGGTTTCTTGACGGTTACGTTCGTTTTCCTGAGTGGGCACAATAAATCAATCAGTGCGTTTTCAACTACAAATATTGTAAACTCTATAAATTTACCTAAATAAACCAGACGGCCAGTGTATAAATGTAGCTGTGCATTTCACGCTTTTCTTTCAAATCCTTCTTTACACCTCCAAACTCTCGAGCGTGAAAAGTGTCGGTCGTCCATACAAATTGATTGAATAATCCGTAAATTATCTTGAAGGCAACCCATTCAGCTTCTTCAGGATGATCATTAATTATCTAAGGTGGAAGGGTTAACTAAATAAACAGGCAGAATGATTTTTCTTCTTTCACTTATAATTACAAACAACAGTTTCATCCAAAAGTTTCCATGTGAAATAATTTATCATAAATTGGTACAATCACAATAAATGGATTAATTAATTTATGATAATTTATAAGAAACATTGTGACTACATATAAGCAACACAAGTGAGAGTTGGGATTTTAAGCGGCATATCCACAGCACCAACTACTATAAAAATGACGTTAAGGCATTACTACCTAAATATTTGGACAAATTTGGTTGACATTACACAACGTCTTATAGAAGATTCTGAACACCCCCACGAACATTAACATAACGCATCTTTCAGTTTCAGATTTTTATCCAAAAGTATTGACAAACGGCTATTGCTCGCTTTCATTCAGAAGGATTGAAATCAGGAGGAGCAGCAATGGTATATGTATACATTTGTGAACTGTTATCTCAATACAAATACCCCTTTTTCAGGACACCTTTAGACCTGCAACACCTACGCATTTGCAGTCCAAACCTCACTTCAAACCCCGCATGCATTAGAAATAATAAGTGAAGCAAATATGTACAAAGGTGGTAAATATATATGTAACTATACTGATGGTATTAATTAAGCTGTCATCAGCACCATCAAGGATGTCTATTCAATTCCGAAAGTTCAGCAGACATATTTCCATGTTCTGAGCGTAAATGGCCTAAAAGAAAAGTTGACAACGTGGCAGTTATCACGCATATGTACACTAAATCTGCCAACCCCTATGTCTTCCAAATTAGGCTTATATAGCTTTTAAATGGCACTCGGAACATATTAAAGGAATATTAACACACTGGCTGAGCACCAACAATAAGCGCAAACCCATTAAACAACCTCCTC
Organism: Dasypogon diadema; assembly: GCA_006980735.1. NCBI lineage: Eukaryota > Metazoa > Arthropoda > Insecta > Diptera > Asilidae > Dasypogon > Dasypogon diadema. The sequence continues at coordinate 64,005 of QYTT01085402.1, read as the reverse complement.
TAAGGATCTGCAATACTAAACGCGCTTAATTCAATTTTGGGAGCACAAAAGGCCGAGTCAGTTGGTGTCTAAGTGATTTGATTGGATTGGATGATGGCCGATTTATCCACTCGAGTGAATCCCTTTGCGAAAATGTCAATGGACTAGGACTCAATAAATAACGAAAATGTCGGCACTTTGGACGTAACATACTGCTCTCATGTATCTTCTGTGGGCTCCGCTTCTGCAAGGGTGAAAATCATGCTAAAATGCTAAGTCACATGGGCTTTTGTTGTTCATGTGAATGGGGTCGGAAACCATTTTACTGATATCTGCTCAACTATATGAAATCACATTTAAACGGTCATCAAATTAAATACAAATAACAAAACTTAATGGAAGCAACCGTTCTCTCCCTTCCCAGCGAGAATAGCAGACACCTGGCACTTATCTTGTGTTTGCTTTGTACTTTGGTGTTAATTCAATAAAAAATCGCAAACAATATTTAGAGGGATTTCGTTTTTCTTTACAAAATTCTCCACAACTCCAGCTGGTTTAAAAGATACAATGGCTGTTGTAGGTTTAGTTTAAGAATTATGAGTAAATAAATTGTAATCGCAGTAATTGCACACATATTGTCGGCTAAACTTCCCAGGCGTTATAAACTGTTAAATTTCTTACCTACATGACGCTGTGATAATGGCTGAAAGTGTAGTAAAACAAGTATAACAGTTTTATTATGTTATAATAAACAAACTGGTAATAATCACTGGGTTCAGATGAAAATATTTATATATGTTTTCTGTGATATGTAGCAACTGAATCAAGTCATTAAATGCGGATTCCGATCCACATAATACTTGTAAAATACAATTTAGTGGTTTATCGCGGGACTAACCCAGAGAGTTACAGACGCCGACAAATTGCTCCCAGCAAAACTGAAATTCCACAGTCCTAACGAAAGAGTCACCCATATTGTGGTATTTGTTTCAAAATACTACGGCCGTACTACTTGTTAAATGTATCTTTGTTTTTTGCCAAGTATTGAAAGTGCAGACAATCCTTCAATCTGGGACTTAAGAATTCTTCCATGAGCACATGTGTCAGTAAGGTGATGCCAACTTTCCTGCTTCAAGAAATAGAAACTACTCGTCAACTGAGTAGATAAATTCAATATTTGCCCCACCAAAAACGAAGCTCCTATAATGTAGAATAACGATAAAACCCCTATTTGTCGAACAGATGAATTCACCTAAAACAGAACAAGAAAAGTGGCTATAAGTGCTGAACGGTACATGCGTTATAGTCTTTTCAATACGAAAAGGTCCTCAGTCAGTCAGTTTACCATCCTTCCCAGTGTCCATTTCAAAGAAGGAGTGTTGCCATCTTTAATCACTTTCAATATGCCACTTATGGCGTTGTGGTAACTCGTTTAAACATTCTTTAGACCATCGTTTCCAGAATTCAGTTTTTATGTGGGAGACAAACTTCCATTTGGTAGCAAGATTTGTTTTTACAAGTTCGGCGCTTAGGTCGACAGAACTGGTGAATGGTTCTCTTTTTAGGAAGTGTTCTGGCTTAGTGTTGAGAGGTCACTGAGGTCTAACAACATCGGAGTGAGGCACTGTTGAATATATATTCAACAGTGCCTCAATTTCAATACTTGTTGAAGCATATGGCTTCCCTTAATTTTCTCAACTGGTTCCTGGCGGCAATGAAGTTTGTGGTGTTGTCATAGCAAAGTTTCGTGTCGCCATTAATGGTTTTATTGATTCGAGAAACGCCTGAGTACATAAGTTACTTACAACTTCTAAATGTGTTGCATTGCTTGCGGGACAATAGCAGACTGTCAATGTAGCCCACGTGAATGTTTTCCTCTGATTTTAAAATATGGTTTTGTTCTTGTGCAGTGTACATAGAGCTGGACTAAAGGTTTGGCGATTTTGTGCCTTTTATTGGCCAAAACTCTTGTCATGTGATAGACAGTAGAGTGTATGGGCCAGCATGAAGACTGTCCTTATGAATGTCAGTCATTATCAATTTTTAAAGTCTTATGAGTAGAGCCGAGCCTAGATGTATTTTCACCTGTCAGGCAGGAGGTGAAAGAGCAAAAGCAACTGCAGATCAAAAAGATAACCAACCAAATCAATTTTAGCGTCAACCAGGTCAAAATCAAGCACACCTATTTGAAAAACAAGACCTACCAAATCAAAATCAATCAAAAAATTGACAACTACAATTGACAAATACAACCAAATAAACTTCAGTACCAACCGTTTCAATCTGAAAAACAACTTTTTCGATTCCAATTACAACCGATTCAAATTCAACAACAATCAATTCAATCTCAAAAGCAACCACCTGAGTATATAGTAGAAAAGTCCTATTGTATTCGCAGCAATCAGCCCAAATTTTTAAAATTCAAAAACTACCTTTCACTGAAACACGGTACCTTTTACTCTTTGTGAAGTAATATTATATATATAATAGGACTCTTATTGTTTCATCATCTAAATCAACCTCTGATGTTTTGCACATCAGCTTGTGTTACAATTTTGCAATCAGTTTGTGTCACTAAAGATAAACTTTCCTCAATTATCCAATAAGTGTGCGATTTTCTTGTTCATTTTCAGAGAGTATACGCTTTTCCGATGCTTTCATTTTAGAAAATGCGCTTTCAATGCGATTTAACATTGGAGAGCAGGGGAGTGAAACTTTAAAAAGTATGACTTGCTGTAAATAATGTCTCTAAATCTCTGTTCTTTGGTACTTCTAACTACATCGGTTTTCTTTGAATACTTTTCATATGTATGCCTAAGGCCTACCCCTTTAAAACTATATTGATCCAAGAGTACAATATTACCTCACATATTTTCTGAGAATGTAGGATAGTGTGCAAAATCAACTTGAATCATTTTAGAATTTTTTGGATTAATATTAACATCCAAAAAATAGAAGATACAGAAGAAGTCTTTGAGTTCGTTGCGAGTAAGACACAACGCATATACCCACCGTTTAGAATACGTTAATCCTTGAGGTACCGCCATACCTTAAACCACCCATCAGCGTGCACAAATGTCCTCATTAAATCGCATTTAAGGTCGATTTACGCTTGTATGTGACTAATTTACGACACATGAGGCATAAGGAATGTAATCAGAAATAATTTTTAAGGAAAATAAATTAGCAGATGTTTCCACACAACGAAATTTAACTCGGCCGATTTTCTGCACAATTTTAATGCATTCATGACAACAATAATTTTGCTGAGTGTCATAAAAGGCTCGTTTGGCGCAATTAGCCACAATGAATACCCGTCAAATTAATAAAAAAATAAGTTATGGGCCCCTTTTTACTGTTGATACTCAGTCTCCCTCAGCCCAAACGAAATTTATGGCGATTTTCAACTGCTCGGGGCTCACCAAAGACGACCGGTCCCAGGAGTCTGCTCAATCCAATCGAATGATTCCACGCTGCTTTTTGGTTAGCTAAACCGTCCGTTGAAAATCAAGTCGAGGGATTAACGAGTATCGCGATAAAAAGTGACAAACACCAATAAAATCAAGTCACTGTCGAAGACGGAACCGCGGAACTGCACCTCAATCTCCGCCGTGCAAGCCATAAATTTTGCTGCAGTGGCTTCCATCTTGTGATTTATCTGCGCCAAGTCATAATCTTCGCCAGATGTAATAGCGTTAATTTATTGGATGCCCTTTTAATCGAGCATCGCATTTTTTCTTCCCATTTTAATCTCTCTCGCCCCCAATTTAATTTATCACCGCTGGGGATTTGGATGCAAACAAGCGATTAACACCTGCGCACGGCAGCTCAGACACGCAAGCTAATTGTCTTGCGAAATTGAAGAAACTCGTAGCGAAGATTCGTTGCGACTTTGGTGCGAGAAGTTCGCATTGAAACCCACACAATAAAATTGATTCGGTTCCCCAGCCGGAAGGAAGGTTTTGCAGCTAGTTAAGCGTAGAACTAACTACCTGTCGAAGGCTTTGGCAGTGTTAATTGCACGTGTTTTGAGATTAAGGAACTGCGGTCTCATTAACTTTCGATTTCCCATAATTATACAATACAATATCACATTTTATTGCACTGTAGTTTCCTAAACAGTCAGGAAGCCTCGAAACTCGTTTACCTGGTTAACAAATTGTTCCAGACGATAAGTGACACACGCCTTTATGAATTCCCGTTTAGGTCACAAAGCATAATGACCCAATTGTTTACGAGGGCGGGAGGTGTTGCAGGAATGCTCTGGTATTCGACACGCTGGCAAGGTGTGAATAAGAGTAAAGATAGACAAGCGCCTCACTTTGTTCTGCAACTTAAACAATGGGCAATTTTTCAGTCTTGATGTTAATGTTTTTTGCTCCTAAAATTGAGAACGATTTTTGAGTACCCTAAATTCCTGGAATAATTTGTTTGTTTTGAAGTTCACTTTTAAAAGAGGTAGGTACTAGCTGCCTTGCAGCCAAACAGAATTTGCTAGGTTTTAAGTTGTTTTCTTCTTTTTTTTTTAAATAAGAACTTCAAAGGTGAATACAATTTTTCAGTTTCGATAAGGATTTTTTAAGTTTCCCAATTTGCTCAAGGGTCTTTTGTAATCTCCTAACAAACAATAGAACTGCGGTTTATTCCTTCGAAAGTTAAATTTCTACAATGACTGTAAGGTGTGATTTAAAAACACTTATCCTTATTTCCTTCTTGATTGAGGGATTTCGTGGTTTCTTGCGTAAGTTTAATTATTATGATTATATTACATATTTAAATAATATCATCGCCCCATTTTGCTGTCGCTACAGTCCATTTTTTACTTTTGCAGAACTTACAAATATTAGTGTGGAGCAATAATTCAAATGTCGCAAGGTTCATGTCTATACCAGTCTTTTAGAGATTTTTCTACTTAAGTAGGGGAGACCGGGCTGGGAGTTCGGAAAGTCAGTAGTTCCGATAAACGTAGCTCATTAAAATGAAAAAGAGAGTATGTCGGAAATGCAACAGACGCCGGCGAAAAATTTGTAGCGTTCATATGTGACTTAACATATTTCATTCGGATTCAGGACCACATCAGTGACGAATTCTGAGCACGTGAAATCAAAAAGAATAATTGTAAATTTGACATTGGAATTGTTACTTTAAAAAGTAAGGTTTGAACAGCTATAATTTCAATAATAGATACAATTACTTACCTATAAAAAACGGTCGTTTGGGACAAAAAGTTCTTGAGGACGAAACAATAATAAGGAGTAAAACTTCCCAAGAATAAATTTTTGGTTTCGTTCTGAGCAAAATTAATCACTTAAAAAAACCCGATTTTGTTAATAAGCAATATCATTAAGAACGAAAAAGAACTGATCAATAGATATCGTTTTCAATCTTGGGAAAAAGAAAGCGTTTAATTATGAATTAGAAACGAGGAAGTTCCAACCTATCATGAGGGCAACACTCTCAACAAACCTCCATACAGTAACCATAATCCTCTGTAGGTGCAAAGAACGTTTAGAAACATATTTTTCGGTCTTTATCAAGCAAATTTCCGCCTAGTTTTCCGTTCACACTTTAACTGCCACGTGTCCCTTTTTCGGTACACGTTTCTCTCACATGAGGACATCACAAGTAATTTTAACGTATATGGGAGAGTTGCTCTCAGTGATTAAAGTCTTGCAGGGAATGACTTTCTTGTTAGAAGTAGAAGTATCCACTTTTCATCACGGGTAAAGATTCTACTCAGAGGCAATCATTTCTATTTCTTAAAGCCAATAAAGGGCAAATTTGCAAACTCATGGGGGACCCGTTTTCGTTCAAAGATGTCTAATAATTTTTCCAGGTGTCTTACAGTGCCGGAACGTAGACCATGGGTAGACTGCAGCTCCTTATTCTGTGGTAGCTTGCTTTCTTCGGCATCATAGGTGTGAGCCAGTAATATTACAGGTGACCGACGATTTACATACAGCTCTTTATAACAAAAACATCAGTGCTTTGGTAATATTAGACGTTTGCAAGGTTTTTGATAGTGTAAACGGGGTAGTTTGTAGTAAAATTATCTTCCAGATACGTATTTTATTCTTTTGCTCTTCAGCTAGTTGTGTACTTCCTATGTTATAAACAGCAGCAGTTTAGGTTGTGCGTGCTGTTCTTGTCTTTTTCCTGATTTCCTCTGGAGTACCGCAAGGATCCCCTTTCACCAGAAGTTAATTTAGACTGAAAAATTCATATGCATACTAACGATGTACAGATCTAACACAGCAGACCTGTTGAGCTAGAAGAAAACTGCTTAGCGTGATGGAATGAGTCTCAGAAAGTCGAAGAATATGCCACCAGTTGTACAGCCTACTCTTTTTTTGAGAATTAAGAAAAAGGTGAGAGCAGAGAGGCACCCCATAAAATATTCAGTTAAATGAGAAGGCAAAAACGTGATTTTCTAGTATAGTGGGACTACGTGGATACTTTCTCATCAGCTTCCACTTTCACAAATAAATATTTCATATATATATATAAACAGCATATAAATAAAAACAGAGTTATTAATTCTCTACAAAAAGATTAAAAACTGAAAATCTAAACTAGGACTGCATTAACTCTTTACTGCAACAGTAATAATCTGCCCAGAACTTATTTAGAATCAAGAATGCATTATCAATAAAACTTGAACACAAGCACATAGATAACGAGGAAAGTAACGGGTATTTAGAGAAAAAAACCCTCGATAAGTCCTTTGAATATCGGTTATGTAAGTTTTCAATTAAATGTGGTCAAGTGAGAACGTATGACACATTTTTCCAGTGGAATGGCCCGGCTTATCGCGTTTCCAATTAATCTTGGAGGAGACATAATCTTGTAAACAGTCACATTTAAACAAGTAAGCATTCGGGCTAATTACCGATAAGAGTTGATTTGTTGTAATAAAATGCCCGTCTCAGGGCTGATAAGGAAGCACTTAGCCTCTGACCTGGGAGCATTAGCTTTAATTGACTTTTTCCCAAGATTACGAATAGGGCACTACCACATTCCCGCCCCAAACACCATAAATATTACCGACTGTCACATCAGGCATTATAAATGGCATCATTATCTCAAATATCCATAAAATTAAATTAAAATGAAACACTTCGATTTCCCTTGCACAGAAGATGCATTTCATTTTCCTGCGGCTAGCAGGGTCAAGGAAGCATCAGCAGAGGCTCTCATGCGACCCATCCTGGCGCCAGAGGTGTTGCATTTCTGTCTGCTGAGGGTGGAGCAATTTCGTCGAGGATCATTTGCGAAACTGAGGCATACAATATTCTTCCTGTACGCGGTGACCTCATACATTCTCACATCCAACCAAAAGAGGATCAGTTTCCAACTCGGATATGCAACTGGACATGATAATGACCGATGGGCGAAGAAAATGTGTTCGAAATCACACGAGCCGACGATGTGCATCCTGGTTGTGTTCGGCACGTTTGTTTTCCGAAGAGCCACTTTAATGATCCTGTCAAACGCGATGATTTATTCTGCGGTCAAAACATATGCCTTGCGGCTTAGCCGGACTGCAAGGAGAGATCCTTGACAAAAAAGTGTTCAAATCATTAGTATTGCTATCAGGTTACTATCAAGCAGCTCCATTTTTGGCTGGCAGGACTTAATGATTTGTCAAAATAACAAGAAAAAGGGCATCCGGAAAACGTAACCGCTCCCTGCACCTCTGTGTGTCAAGTTGCCATGGAGGTGACTGAGATGATCTCTACATTAAACTCGTTAATTAGGGAAATTATACCAAGAATTTCAGGCATGGAAGGAAACAGGAGGCCGATATACAGCTCAATTTCAATTAATTTAAACTATGTCACGTGTTTCCTATTTAGAACATTTAGTGGAACAATTTTCGGGACGATACATTATTCAAAACTTTTTAAAAAGGTCCACTGGAATTCACCGATTTTAACTAGCAAAAGAATGTTCGGGTCGTGAGAATCATGATATCCATAGCAATTTAAAATTATTATCTGTTTATACTGTGCCTGGTGAGTAAGTAAGCAGTTTACATATCATCCGTGGCACCTGAATGAAATAATTCCGTCATTTAATATTCCTCTAATTAGAGGTGTTAACAGAGACCAGCAAACAAATTTCTCTCTGGCATTGTAGAATGTGGCAATCGCACCCTAAGCAACTGCTAAGCATTGAGTCAGTCAAGTCGAGGATTTGTTTGAATAGTTGGTGTCGCTAATTGCATTCTAAACATCGCGTCTCAGACCAATCTATCAGGTCATTTCAGCTACCTGGACTCGTTTAAGAGTCGGTCGGCAATTTGCGGACAATATCGTCAATAGGAAGCCATTCATTAACTCTACTTACTTCGGCAAATCTGCACAAATAAACCCGAGGAGCGTCGAAATGAAGCACAGAAGAATGCCGACCTATGTAATATGAAGAGCAAATATCTAGATGTGGTGAAGGAATACTTGGTAAATAGAACTGGTGTTGAGTTCTTTAAGGATCAAAGGCCCCTGCGGTAACTATGAATGCCCTTCAAAATCGGAAAATATTTTCCTGTGCTGGCATAACCAGACTCCTTGCTGTGTGTCCATATCTTGTTTATATTAAGGAGTTCTGATTTAATGGCCATGAAAGTGTGCCTACTTTGTTCTTTCAACAGAAATTGTACCAATGTGTGCACTCAAAAGAATTTCTAAGGAAGAACAAAAGTGAACTGTCGCGTATGTTTGAAATGTGAAAATGTTTGCACCTGGCTTTTAGCTTTGATCTTTCTCACTTTGTTAAAGTCGTTTTAATCTCTGAAAAATTGCTCTGTGCTTCAATTTGCTTTTATAGATGCAATCTTTTTCATTAGTTCAGTTAATTAGATTATAGTTTCCAATAGTTGGTTTGTAGTAGTTATTTGTGTGGCCTAATATATGCAACATCAGATACCTATTGGCTGCCTGATGTCGGTGGTCATCGCTCCCCACAAGGAATTTGATATAAGGAAAAAACCGCGATAATATAAATATTTTGTGTATTTGTGATTTCTGAAATATTTGGTAGTTCTAAAGAAGTCAAGAAATGTGTTGTAATCCAGGTGGGAACAGGAATGCTTGTAGTGGATGTAAAACTAAATTTGTGTGGGGATAATCCACTAAATTTTAAATTGTTGTACATATATGGCTTTTCCTGTATTTTTTGCAGTATGGAGTGATATCCTCTAATTAACTTAAAATCAAAAGGTGTCTGTTGTTGGTTTTCTTATCTGTTTTACATGTTCTAACTGGATTTCGTCTATATATCTAACCATACCTAACGAGCCGAGCTGAGAATTCTATCTTATATATAACCGAACAGGCATCTTGGTCCTTTATTTCTCAGAATTTACATCAATAATGTATCCTTGATTGCCTGCGCTACTCCAAAAACCGCTGCTATGCTGAAATTGAAAAGAATTTCCACGTAATTTCTAATGAATTTGACTATTACCTTTTGAATTCTGACTTGGATGCCTTTTAAAAATGCTATTGTATAAAATACCTTCCTTTAAGTGTCACTAAATATCCCTATGTATCATTGTCACGTAAAATGAACGTGTTACTTTTTGGCCATAGATGGATCCTCCTTGTTTAGAGTTGATCCTCCTTGTATACATAATAGTTGGTTGGAGCGCATCTTTGTAGATTTTTTCCTGCACCCACAGGGCTTCCATTCCCGTCTTTGCGAAGTAACTGGGATGTTGTATAGTACAAATTTCATGGCAAAAATTGTGCCTTACTTTTAACATTTGGTAGGTTAAAATTTCCCAATTTCCTCTCTCCTAAAATTTTCTTGCGTCTAAGCTGTGCAGTGTAAATCACAGGGTTGTTCCTTGGGCTTAGGCAAACCGTAAACAAAATACATCGACGCTATTATTGGCAAAGCTAATGCGACTCTAAGCGTCGTTTAGATGGTCAAAAGAATTCAACGATCTCTACATTTATACCCTATATCAGTATTTGTCAAACTTATTTAGATCGGAAGAGCA
>QYTT01085402.1:32415-46510 GCA_006980735.1 Dasypogon diadema | reverse complement strand
CTTCACTATTAGGGGTTAATATAAAAAAATAAAAAATAGTCTGTGCCTCATCTACATTAGCATACAGTTGAAGCGATATCAGCCACTCAAGAGTTATTCTTTTCATTACTTTCTTTAATTAACTTTTTTTAATCCACGCCTCATACAAAATAAAAATATTAGAATATCATGCAATATCATGGATAAGATTCACATTGTGGACTTACGAATTTTATATATTGAACTGATAAACCATAAACCTGATTTCTAACTTGCAAATTCTGTCAAAAGTAATGAGTGAATTTAGTGAAAACATTTAAAACTCTTATTTTAACAGAAGAATTGACGCTGACTTGATCAATTACCAAAACTCGAACGTATCTAAATATTGCACAGTATTGGAGAGCAATATTGATCATATGAACGAATTGGCCTTTGACTACAATCCCTCTTACAGTCCTCCGTATATCAAGAGTTGTTAATACGCCTAAGACTTTTATAATGCAGATGCAATCGGTCCAAGTAATTTCCTTGAAAAAATTATTAACTCCAGAATAATCAGCTTTGTAGCAACAGAAGTAGGAAGGAGGAGTTAAGTAAGTTAAAGGAGTCAGAAGTCAAGAAAACGTCGAAAACGGAGAAATATAAAGGCAAGAAAGAGGACTAAATTACTGGACCCCAGCAGAAGCAGAAAAAAACAAAAGATAATTACTCTTTTGATATTATTTATATGTATATATACATATGTATGTTTTTTTGGACCTGTTCAAATTCGCGTTACCTTTCGACTAATTTTTTCCTTTCTTGTGTTTTCTTCCTAGTTAACAACGAATGAAAGTCTACCACTGAGAATAAGTTTTTTTTGTGTTTGTTTTTTGTGTTTCTATAAGTATTAAACATAGGTGAAGACTGCGAAATTGTCGATGATAGCCCCACCATTCTTCGACGGAATAGTTGCGCTAAAAATAGGTGTAACTAAAGAAAATCAACCTTTAGTCGCTTTCTGAAAATTTCACAATATTATGAATGTGTGGGGTTTTCTCAATTTTTTAGCATTAAAGATAAGATTTTACAAAGATGCGACTGTAATAAATACAGAAGTCGTCACCCTCCAATTGCGGCAAATGTTCGACACTATCCACAAAGACCTATACTGTTCAATCATTTAAAACTGAATTTAAATCCTGAGTCACGGTGAAGGAACAATAGTATAAATATTAGAAAGAGATAGGTAGACAATTTCGGATAGATGAAGAACTGTGTATTAGTGTGAATAATATCAACAGAAATCGAGAGTTAGAGATCTGATCGAAATGCTAGAATTAGAAAAGTTCGTAACGGCATTCTACATATTTTTTTTTACTAACTCGTAAACTAAATAAAGAAAATCAGGGAAGTTGATAAAACCGCCAATCAGTCACGCAGAAGTGTGTCCAAATTTCTAAAAGACGAAGCAATAAAGTCCCATCTGCTTGAATTAGAAACTGCTTAAAGAGCTATTCACAGTTAGCAACAATGTCCTGAACACCTTGCTATACTTTCAAGGTGTGCTAAGAGATCCAATTCAAGTACCTGGATGCAGGATAAATTGCTTTTTAAATGTCTCCAAAATCAGCCTGACACTTGAAAATAGATGTTCGACTGGGGTGAGAGGACAATCGGTCCTTGACATTCTATTCTTAATCTGTTTTTGTGGCATTGTCCTGCCACTTCAGGCTGTCAAGATCCTCCGTCCTCTAATCCTGTTTGCCTCATGCATAGTTCATAGGAATTTGGCACGGGCTCTTGATTATTTTACATTTAGAACTTGTAGATGCGACCAAGGTGGCCTTTTTGTACTGAGTTTTCACTGCGGTTATATGCGTTAACTCATCCTACGTCGAATCTCAGTGTTTCAGCTCAGTTGGCAGTTGGTGTGCGTTGGGCGGCTTATGCCCGAGCCCGACCAAGTGCAAAGTGATGAGTTTATGGCTAGTGAAACACTTAATTACGCCAATATTTTTCCCGTCAGACCACTGTATGAGCTATTACTAGATTTAATTGCCAGAAGATGTACCCGATGGCAGTTTGCCGCGTTTCCATGTTTCAGCATAAATTTTGTCAGGGAAGACAGCAGGGAATTCGGACGAGGCAAAGTCACAAGACATCTAGATTTGATGAGAATAATTAGTTATGGCGTCGCCAAAACACTTAATAAAGATAGATACGCGGAGTATAGTGTGAATATGAACGGTAAAATTAGTCGTGAAGAAATAATTCTAAACTAAGCCTGAACATAGTGCAGATTACGACTCCGCAGATGCACACGCGTATCTATTATCTACAGAAAACTGGCAGATATTAGCAAATTCCCAACAGCATAGAATGCAGCCAATTTCAGACAATGATCAATCAAATGTGTCATTTCTTAGTCTCCTTTTGTACACACTTGAGAATCAAAGATACTGGCTACATGGGTCTTGGCATTTCCCATTTTCCCACACAGCCACAACAAGCTAATTTTCGAGAATTCACAAACGCTGCTGCTATGATCAATTACCACTTCAAAGCAACTGAGACCCTCACCATCGCACTATTGACGAATTAAGATAAGAATCTTTAGATATTTGGGTTGAATCGCAAAATTAGTTGTGCCGCATGCATCTGTCGATTTTAAGGAATAATCGCCCATCTATGCGTCCGTTTCTCCAAGGAGCAATTATACGGGCGGCCATTCCATATTGATTTCATCCCTATCCCGGGAAACTTCCTGCTGCCATTCACTTATCAATATTTGGCTCTGTTTGCATACGCAGATCAGATGGTCATAATCATCGCTTGCACAGGGACGAAAGCATCTCAGCAGCAAACAAAACACCTCGTTAGTAGGGGATTAAGTGATTAAAACTCGGCGGTGACAACAGGGTTTTATTGAGGGTAAATTGCAGAGAAAATCTAATCCCTTACTTACATGTTAGGAGATGATTTTTATCTGAGCTGCGGGAGCTCAACTGAAATGGAATACAAGACAATACGTCGTTTTAAAAATTTAATGAGGATGAATTTCGCCAGATTTATATCATGATACCTTTTGAATATTCCAGTAAGAAGGGAGGTCAAACTACATTGTCTAAATTTTGTAGAAAATACACCTATATATTTAATACGATAATTTATTTCATGAAATGACCTCTAAATATTTACTGGGCCGTATTGTGAGCTAGGCAAACGATCAGCTTCGTCAATTGTGGAGTGTGATACAGATCGAGAAAACGAATAGGGCGTTATATGAGGTCAACCAAATGCCACGTTCGTTTCAAAACTAACACAACTAAATAATCAACCTTTAGGAACTCTGATATCCATTCTCACGGAGCACATCAATACAAAATCCGCCACTCTAATGATGCCGGCTGCAAGGGTTGCAAAGAAGGGACGTAGATACCTGGGATACCACTTCCTTGATGAATGTATGTTCATTAAATATAAATTGTCTTATATGTTTAGTTTGAAACAGTAATATTGATAATACTATATTTATATGTTTTTGTAACGTAGAGAATTACTACTATAAAACTTATACAAAAATATATGGATTTTACGTAGTACATAAAACCCGCGATATAAATACTGCAACTACACCCAACACATTAATTTCGTAGCTATAAATCTAATGAGATTAAGTTAAAAAAAAAAAGAAATAAAATTTTCAACAGGATATTTCAAGTAACTGCGCAATAAACTTTATGCCAATTTTTATAAAATGTTGAAAGAGAATCTTGTGACGACATTGTAAAAGCAAAAAAGCTCCCCTCCAAATCGGATTAAAGCAATTATTTTCAGGCTGATTCCCTTTTAATGGGACAAATTCAAAATAGATTTTTTCCATAAAAGGATGACTTCACAAAGAATAGGTAAAGGTATTCCCTACAAAGGAAAAATAAGATTTCCTGTGCCCACGATTCTCATGAAATAAATTAGCAATTACTTATATCGTCGTTATGTAAGTATGCATTTATATCATTGTTTAAGATTAAGCGACGATTAAGTAATAATGAGCTCAAAAAACGTACACACGTTTATCCACAATATAATGCAAAGCATCTTACAATAAAAAGTATAGAGAATACTTCAATCCGTTAAAACGAAGCTGACAATATCGATACTTGACGTTATCGCGACAGAGGTGAAATGTTAAAAATAAAGAGAGATAAAACTATATAATATTCACTAAAATTAGTATTTGCATAAATAAGTGACTGTCACACTCATTTTTTGGTATTGAGAAAGAAGGATATCAAGCAGCCAAAAAGGCTAAGAAAGGCGACATCAAACGGCGGTATGTACTCTGCCTACAGCTCAATATGGAGGGCGCATGGAGAAATTATTGTTGTTTTCACTATTTTAAAAGCAGTTAAGTTTGGCAATTATTTTACTGAATTACTATAAAGACATGCCTCGTATAGTCTTATATCACATTAATTCTTCATAATTCTACCTCTTGTTATTGTTCTGGGTATTTTCGTTCTCATTGTTCATAGAAAGGTACGACTACGGTACGGGTCCTCTCGAAAACGAGATGAGGTAAGTGGATACACGTTACATATCAAATTAAAGGGAAACTTATGAGAGTTCCAAACTGTGCAAGAAAAGTGCATATTAATTACAGATTTTAGATTTTTTCGAGAAATTTGCTTATTTATGTGAGAAAACGATAAGAAAAGCCAAAATTTTGACTTGGAAAATCCGTAGCTCCTAAACGAAGACTCAGTTAAAAACCACTAGTGTTCTCTATGATATGGAACTATACTCGTAGATATGCCATTATTAGTATGAGCTATACGGCCTTCATCGTAAAAAACGTCTGTTATCTCAAAAATCCTTAGGATTGTCCCATATAATTTTTTGTTTACATCATGGAGACCTATCACTGGACGCCCGACTGGATGCTTTAACTGATTGAAAATGAATGAGCCTACAAAATCAAATCGAATGGAGTAGGGACGTGGATTTTTCTAAATAATATCATCTTTATCGCTAGCGCCTGACGTGCAAATTGACTGAAATGAACTACGGCAATCTTCGATACTTGAATTCAAAAAATTTTGTTTATACTCGCTATGTCTCTCAAATAATATTTTGAGACTTAAGTATCCGGTTGCCAATGTGATCCAGCAAACCCAGCAGTTCTGTTTCAGTGAACGAGTCTGTGACTTTTCGCTCCGTTTTTTCGCAACTAATACTTTTTTGTAAGATGGTATAACTTGATAATAATAAATACTGATGCTTGGTTAATTCAGCTTGACTATAATAAGGGACACACCATCATCGGGGTTTGCTTGCGAAGAAGTTGCTTTAGATCGACCGAAGTTATTCAATAAAATATTGAGAGCGGAATCATCTACTTCGGACAACTGAATTAACCTTCAAGGTTTCGACCGTTGACTACATTTTGAAAAATTCTTTCTAGGTTGATATTGATGGTGAAGCTTCTGGAACTTCTTATGTATGCTGCGTGCTGATACTACTTCTCAGGAGGTCATATTCTTCTAGGGCATTCAGACAATCTTAATAATAATAAATAATAAACCTCGACTTCGTACGGTTGCTCTTCTTCCAATATTCCGCTATTTTTTTAAAAATGTAACTAACACGATTTTGCAAATTATCAATATATAGGGTGTCCACGTTAAAGTGGCCAATCGGTCGTCCAGTGATAGATCTCTGCAAGACAAATAAAAAATTATATGGGAGGGGAGGCAATCTTGACGGTTTCCGAAGGTTGTATAGCTCTTACTAAACACGATATGTGTACGAGTCTAGTGCCATATTGTACAGATCATCAGTCGCTTTTAAATCAGTGTTCACCTACTCTCCTTCTCCTCTCCGTTTAGGAGCTAAGAATTTACAAAATCAAAATTTTTACATTTTCATTTCACATAAATATGTAAATTCCTTGAAAGTTGTCCTAATTAATATACACTTTTCTGATATAATGTAGAATCCACTTTAATTTTATATAAGGCATGTATCCATCTACCTTCTTTTGTTTTCGAGATAACCCGTTCCGAAGCCGACCCTATTCCGCGTCCCTTTCTATGAGCAACAACCTATAAAATATACTCAGTTTTTGACATTTCGAAAAAACACACGGCGTTTTTTATTTAAAGTACTATCAAACTGCGATTAATGGTTTCACGTTTATATGAGCTTTTTTATTAATGGCAAAGAAGATGTACTAACACGACGAAGCATAAAACGTCACTACATGTCGCAAAAGACCATATCAGGCTAAGTTATTATGGGATCGCCCACGTACCTCATGATACCATAGTCGGACAAACTTCTTTTTCGCATATTTGGAGGGATATATTTTACATACCACTTTTTTTTAATCAAAACTGCTTAATTTCTTTGGTAACATAACACATTATCTTAATTTTGCGTATGTTTATGTTATTCTTTATTTTTAATCATTGATTTTTACTGAGTTTTCTTCTTCTCTTCTTCCTCTTCCATTCTTCTCTGCATATTGGTGTGTGGAATTGTTCTTCTATTTTTTTCCATTTTCCCACTTAAATTTTTAAACCTTTATTTAGTTCCTGAAGAGTTACAAAATAAAATAAACTGGGCGCGACTGGTTTATCCACACTGCCAACTTCCCATTTGGCCATTTCGTCTTGCTTTTGGAAGTTTAATTGTTATAAAAAAAATCGCCAATTCAAAGTTTTTGCAAACCTTATCAAGTGTTCATTATGCAATTATGCGTCTGATGTAATTGGTCCGGCTTCAATATAATTTTTTGTTTTCGAGATATTCGAGACGAAAAAAAGCTCACGAACCTAAGTATGTATATGCGCACACACAGTCATCTCTCTAAAAACGATGGATTCGGACTCGAGGGACCTCGAAATGTGGAGATAGGTCGAAATTTTAAATTCGAAAAATCGGACCCAGCACAATAACTTCCAAATGGGATGCTACTCTTTATATGTAATGAAAAACTGCAATAGATTTTTCGTGAATTTTAAAATGTACTTCAAAGGAAGATCAAAATTAAAATTAACCCTAAAACTGTGCAGGAGTGCAATTACCTATAATTATAGGTATAAAGTAAAATTTAATCTTAACTTAAATTCATTAATTATCTTTAGTATGAAGTGGGGACGAAGAGAAAAGATGGATTAAATAGAGATAGTTCACGTGAAATCCTCGTATTAATTTTGAGAATTACGGCAATTACGATCCCCGTACCCCTACTGCCCGTAATCGTTAACTTGAAAAATGGCAAATTGAATAAGTGACTAAACGGACTGTTAAGTAAATAAAGGGAAGGCAGTCCCTTATCTTGCTGGCAGATTTCAGACAAAGCTACCCTCCCTGTCGGTGTAAGGGTATGAAATGTAATGCCCTCTTAACTCGATTTTGAAGCCAATTGGGGTGCCTCTGAATATGTATCTGGGGTAGTGTGCAGCGCGCTGCCATTGCTAACGTGCTGGAAGTTTATTTAAACACAAAACGATTATACGCACAATGAGGGTAATGAATTTCATCCCCTGTTCAGATCATTGTTGTTGTTCCCCAACGAAATATTCCCAACGTTCTCAATTATTTTGAGCTGCAAAGAAGGGAGCGACACGGAGTCGGGACTAGTGACTATTAATAGTGTCTCTGGTGGTGAAATCAAAGTCACAAATGATCTTTCATGCAGGAAATAATGGAATTCAAGACGAGAAGGTAGTTCGAATTCTCATCGGCTTCCTGCTGCAGACGCAAATTTAATCATTCAGTCGAACTGAAGGAGTAATCAACCCCTTGTTAATAAGGCCTATCAGATAAATGGCAGCAGGCAGATCTGACAGGCTACTGGCGGTTGATACTTTCAGCGTCATTTAACTTTTGCGACGTTGGGAAGTGGAGTACCCAATTCAAAGTTCGTCTGAACATTTCGTTGTATGTGAAAGTGTCGCTCGAATCATTGTCATCTCGTCTCACATTCGAGGGTTGTTAAACGGAAATTGAGAAATTTGTGACTTGAACATGTTTTAAATTTCCACACTAGATGATGTGGCACATACCCAGTTAAGGGTTATGATAAATGAATTTTTAATTTGATGGTTTTGAATTTGCTCGCACATGCACACGTTTCATTCTCAGTTCGAGCAGAAGCTCTTCGAGTGAAGAGCAATTTATTATTTGGAATAAAAATAAATGGCTCAGTTCAGCTAATATTCACGAACTTGAAAGTTTTCTACCTCCGACCCGGATAGTATTATTTTCCTTTTTATAAATGATTTTAGTCTTCCAAAAATACTGCTCCTCCTTCTTAAAGTATTACTCTTAAAGTATATAATTATTTCTTAAGGCATAAAGACAGGAAAATATTTTTATTATAAAATAGGCTTAAGAAAAAGTCAGATACAAAGTTAATTTCAACATTTGTAGATGTTATTAAATTTGTTATTTTAAAATAAAAAAATTACAGATTTAGCTCTACAAAATTATAGGTCCATTTTAAAAAAATCAACAAATATATTGAAGAAAACTGTTTAGTTAAATTAACATAACATTTAAAAGGATATCATCATATATGCTCTCCGTGAGTTGTCAATCGCAGTTTTAAGTCTTTTGGTGGTTTTATAATTTAAGTTTTCGGTATATATTTTGCGTACAATGATTTCCCATAAGTTTTCCATAAGGTTCCAGTCTTGAGAACAAGAAAGCCAATCTAAGGTTTATATACCTTCTTTTTCAAACCATCGGGTGGTGCTGATGCTGACGTAAATTGCCGCATTGTCTTGTTGAAAGACAAAGAGAGTTCGACAATATCTTCCCAAATACGTCTTAAGGTGATGCTAAAGGACATCTTGGTATTTCTCACTATGCATCCTTCAAGAGGTGAATGTGAGGTGAAGTTCGCCAAATGCGCTAAAAGTCCCATATTATATGAAAAATGCGTCAAAGCCGTCAGATAATTCTTTTTTTTTTCATCACTAAACACGAATTAATATAGCAAGTATTAAAAAACGGAAAGATTGCTTCTAAGTACATAGGGTGTTCATAAGGACCCGCCAGACAGTCTCTGAGGAAACATTTAGTCCACACCCTCTACACATTTCCTTTTGCTCCGTTCTAATAATTTTCGGGGTCGTCCTGGACGCCTCTATTTCCCGGAGGTATCTAGATTTCTCAAAAATTTATCAACTAAATTGTAGGATCTTTTGATTTCCCTTGCTATAGCGCGCACACCTTTGCCAGACTTTGCTTTCCTGAACCCTCCCGATCACACTAAATGTAATTATTAACTATGCTGGATGAGCGAAAAAATAGTAACTAAAACTGATAACAGAACTTATATTTATGAGGAATCTAATACCTCGTCTCCAATGAGTGGACGACACACAAACCGAACAAATAAAATATATAAATCTCTTTCGTTCTCAAGTAAAGCTCAATTGTGTGTCTCGCTCGTGTTTTGGGCGACTTGTTCACGAAATTTATAGGTGTTAGTTTAACCATTTAGTTGTGCCATGAGGAATTCAGCATTTTTGTGCTCGAGATACTCTAATTTCAACATACAAATGTTATCAACTAAAATTTCTATTGTCAAAATTATTTTATATTAAGTCTGAGTTCAATATAAAATAATTCAATATAGGTAACCCACGCCGGTGGTCACGTGGGCTGAGGCGCACTTCTGCAGATTTCCTCCTCTGAGGGCGTCGATAATTGTATTTGCGAAAGCCACTGGGATGTTGCACAGAGCACAATAAAAATTCCATGCCAAAAATTGTGGTTTAATTGCAACATTTGTCAGGTTAAAATTTCCAATCCCCTGAGCTTAGGCTAAGAAAAAAACAAGATGGACGAAATTTCGTAATTCGCAGCAGCAAGTCAAACTCGCATTTGATTCTCCAATATACGAACTCCAATATTTCGGGAAATGAATATTTCTATGTAATCAGAAAGTATAACCTTGCTAGCATTTATTAAGACCACTTCCCACATAAAATTGTCTCAGGTGGTTTCCTTAAAACCCCAAATCAATAAACCAATTATGGAAACTTCGATTGGTAATTTAGTCGGAGGGCATGGCGGTGTCACTCGTCTTTTCATCTTTCAATAAGATTGCTGCAAAGTTTCCAAAACAATAAACTTGGATGTCTATGGGAAACAATAATAATGAAATTTTATTATCATGCTCTCTCTCCCCGCCTTGTACAATCTTCGGACATGAAATTTATTGTGGGTGTAACAACTCAGCAAACGGGGGCTGTTTTGTCTAATTAATATTCTCAAACCAACACAGCCCGGCTTTCTCCTCCTACACAATGATGTCCATGAATGCTCCCAACTGGTCGCCTTATTGGGGGTGTTATTTAATGATAGTAATTAGTGCGATGAAAGGAAATAATTATTTTGTAATGGCTTCATAATTTTTAATTAATTCTGAAGACAATTTAATAAGACGCTGTGTTAATTAGAATAACGAGTCGACTGACTTTGGTGATTTGCTTCTCGCTTGATGAAACTCGTGATTGATTTTAATGGGCATATTGATGGAAAATTGTCGGAATTTTCTATCTTTGAAGACTGAAGACGTTCAAATAAATTCTTCCTTCACTATTAATTAAGTAGATACGATTTTATTGTAAAGTCGATTTGATTTTGGATACTGTAAACAAACTATCTAGATGATATAGAAGCACAGAGGAAAATGGATACATTGCAATGCAACGTCATTGAAAATGGCAAAATTTTTAAGGCGATGTATACTCTTCATTCTGTAACTGACATTAAAATTAAGTGGCTTCGTGTCCTATTTTTTTCGTATTGTAGTTTAATAGCGCCGTTTCTCCGGTGTACGCTTTTGTATAAGATTTCTCAAAGTCCGCTGGTTCGGCCCCAACCACAAGATTAACTTTGTGAAAAATAAATGTTTCAAATTGAAATCAATTTTTACTGAATTCCGTTCCAATAACAAAATTGTTTAAATTATTGAACTGCAGAGGCTTCCATTAGCGATTTCTATAGTTTTCGTGATACTTTCTAGCAAAAACAATTTGAGTACTTTCCTTAAGACTTCAGCTACTCTTCTTGATATGGTGATATCACATAAATAGATATTTGGTAAGGATCTTTACCACAGAGCTTCGTGAAGTCAAATAAATATCCAGAAAGACTCTGATAAAGTATTGACCAAATTCTGTTCGGCTTCTGGCGTTGTTGCTTTAATTTGTTTAATATTCTTGATTTATTTCACATAATGTTCGATTTATTAACAATTTTGATGTTTCATATAAAACTTAAAACAAGGACCGTATTCATAAAAGGGTCGTAACTTGTGAGGATTATAAAAACAATAAAATTCATTTTTAATTCATTCTGACATGGTATAGTTTCATTCAAACTTATACCAAAAAGCTTTCATAAATTCAAGCTGGTTTTGCTTGTTTTTTGAACATCACAAGGTAAGACTGTCCCAAATAATAGTGTTCTCATAAATAATTGTATTGTTATGCATAAATTTTAATTCAATTGTAGGCATTTATTTTGCACAGAAAAATTTACATAAATTTATCAAAAGACCCCAACAACTAAATTGTAAGACATTTTGTGGAAATAATTAGATAATCTTTTATTTAAAAGTGGATTTAGTCATAGTTATGAACAAGAGAATAAAAATTAAGACTGACAAATAAATGTGAACAGATAAAATGGCCTGTTTTCTTTCCCAATGCACCATAAAAACAAAAAGTTCATTTGTAATGGAAATATCTGTTGCTAAAAAGTAAGTGGTTGCTTCTGTGGCATTGCGACTTTGAATAAAAACAGCCTTATTCTTATTTCTCTTTTATCACTAATTTTTCCAAAGGAAACACTTGAATTGATGTGAAAGACACATCGGCTGTGTACTGACTCATATTCTATCTTCCAAAAATGGAACATTCACTTTATATTTTACAATATTATAACAAGATTGCTCTTGTCTGATTAATTGAAGTAGTGATAATTGATACAAATAAGTAAATAAAGAAATCAAACAATACAACCGCTTAATTTAACGCCGAAATTATGATAATAAATCCGAAAATAAATGAAAAGAAATTAAAAGGTCAGTTTAAATAGAAATAATGATGAAAAAACAAATAAAATAAACAACTGAATAAGCCAATGGAATTAACAGGTAAATAATTAAGATAGTGAAAAAGGAAAAAAGGAAATAAATATGTAAACAAACAGTCTTTTACTGACGAGAGGACATTGCTCTTATTTGGTTCCAAAATTATACAATCGAACTAATTCAAGGAATTCCATCGAAACATCAATTTGACCTGATCAGGCATTTAGTAAATTAATTCAATTCCAACGTAAACAAGAACTCTATCAAGTGAATGAACTTACGATATTGAAATTCCATTTATTATCTTATTGTTGGCTAATGTGAAATTTATTTTTATTTGCGTGGAATGAGAATTGAATTGAACTCATAAGCCAGAATAACTGCAAGTACGGGTACGGTGTAGCGAAAAATACCACATATTGGTAATTTCATGTACTTTTACTTGAGTATTCAGTCCCTATGTCCAAAATCTCACATATACATATAATTTATAAAACTTATCGAATGCCAATAAATACAGTAATGTGCTGATAAATCCAAATAATTATTGTATTGAACAATGCTTTCGCCCGCATCTTGTATTCAAACCATCAATTGAAAAAATGATAATTTTCTGATCTGGTTTATGAACTGATAATTCTCCCATATCAAATTCATATGGCAAACAAGTCAATCACCACATTGACATTTTCTGTTTATGTGCATATTTTTCACGTGTAATTTCTAAAGCTTTCTAAATGCTTTCGTCCGTCCGCCATGTGCTTTCATCTTGTATAAAAATCAAGTGTTTCTATCTTTTTCGTAATGATTTTTTTATGTTAAAATTATAATCAAAATCTATTTCCTTTGTGTGTGACTTTCTACTTTCCTAAGAAGTTTCTCTAACCCTTTTACGTTAAACGCGTTAAAATAATGCTCGTATCTGTATCTCAAATCCTCATAACGCGCGGTAACTTTGTATAGTAAGGATCTATATAGCATTTTCAGATTAAATTAATACTTTTCAATTTTAATTTAATGTTTGAACAAAATGCATTATTGCTTAACCAAATTGCTTTAACAATTTTACAAATATAAATGATACTGCTACAAATGAATTTAATGTTTTTCTAAATGAAGTTAATGTTTACACAATTGCCAACTAAATTTTTTAGTTTGCAAAAAACAGGTATAAAAACAGCACATCTATTTATTTTTCTCGCCTTATGTTAAATTGAAAAAATTTTAATTCAGTAACATATCTTGAGTTTGAGGGAGAGCGATTTGTATTGAAGCACTTTTGGTATCAATATCTACTAGAGTTCAATATCTACGTTTGTTCGGAAATGATCCAACTACTTATATTATGACACCTGTGAGCACGCTTAACTCTTCAGATTCTCACACTTCGTTTTAAATTTAATATTTTATACCATTTATTTACTTTTTCATAAAAATATTTCGTGGAAGCACAAATGAACAAAATTTCAAATAAGCCAAAAACGGCCACCATAAATTGTATCTTGCTTTTGAGAAATGAATTAGTGGATGTGTTTGCTGTTAGTATAGAAATTAAAATTAAAATCGTTGTCGAATTAATCACATAACATTCCAATCTGTCGATGTATAATGGCCCAATGTGATATGTGTTCTATCTGTTAAAATATAATTTTTTGTAAATGGGATATAGCAATACAATAGGATGAAGTTATAGGAAAACATTAAAAACTATAGTATTCTCTTGCGAGGATTAGATGTATTTCAACATAAAGTAACTTACTTACTCGACACAAATATTTAGGCCTTTCGCCTTTTTAATTTCATATGATTGTAAAGGGTTCATTTTTAAACCTTTATTGTCAATATGTAACATTTTTAAAATTATCAATATAACAAGAGTGATTATGTTTCGCTTAGAATCGGTTTTTTATATATATTTGTATGAACGCAAATGTTCAGCAAATCTTGTTTTAAAATTTCTCCCCGTCTGTCCAATGTAACACTAACACTTACAGTCATCATAAACAATTTCAC
>QYTT01085402.1:21834-32395 GCA_006980735.1 Dasypogon diadema | reverse complement strand
ATCGAAACATCAATTTGACCTGATCAGGCATTTAGTAAATTAATTCAATTCCAACGTAAACAAGAACTCTATCAAGTGAATGAACTTACGATATTGAAATTCCATTTATTATCTTATTGTTGGCTAATGTGAAATTTATTTTTATTTGCGTGGAATGAGAATTGAATTGAACTCATAAGCCAGAATAACTGCAAGGACGGGTACGGTGTAGCCAAAAATACCGCATATTGGAAATGTCATGTACTTTTACTTGAGTATTCAGTCCGTATGCCCAAAATCTCTCATATACTTATATGTGCTGACAAATCCAAATAATTATTGTATTGATCAATGCTTTTGTCCACAATATGCTTCCATCTTATATTCAAACCATCAATTGCAAAAATGATAATTTTTTGATCTGGGTTATGAACTGATAATTCTCCCTTATCAAATTCGTAAGGCAAGCAAGTCAATCACCACACTGACGATGATCGAATTAACTTACTGTGATCCAAACACCAAATTTTCCTTACTTCACCGAGAAGGAAAAGTTTTCTGTTTATGTGTACTTCTAGTTATGAAAGTTTCTGATTCTTGAATTTAATAATTAGCATTAAATTTTCCTTCTTGCTTTATTTTGCTATTTTTCGTTGTTTTGCATAGTTGGCAAATAACATTGATATCTTCGATACTATATATATAGATTCTTTAAAAAAAGTAAGCCAACCCCGACAGATCGCCAGTTATGTTGAAAGTTTTTTACTGAATTTTATTTCACAAAATTTTCGTCAATCAAACTCGACACAAATATTTAGGCCTTTCGCCTTTTTAATTTTACATGATTGTAAAGGGTTCATTTTCAAACCTTTATTGTCAATATGTAACATTTTTAAAATTATCAATATAACAAGAGTGATTATGTTTCGCTTAGAATCGGTTTTTTATATATATTTGTATGAACGCAAATGTTCAGCAAATCTTGTTTTAAAATTTCTCCCCGTCTGTCCAATGTAACACTAACACTTACAGTCATCATAAACAATTTCACAAACTCCAGATTTACTTAGGATATCTTTCTTATCTTTAACATTGAATAGCACGTTCTTAGCAGGTTTTGTTTATAAAAAGCAACATTAATAATTAAATGAGTGGCCTAGAATAAGGTTTCAGGTTTCCAAAATTGAAACACATTTTTACGCCTTAAAGAAACTTGTTTATTCTTTTTCTCTAAAATGTAAGTATACCGAACGACCAAGAGTTCCAAATTGAAACTAAATTTTACAAATTAATTTACTTGAACATTTACAAAAATTCATGAAAGTTCAAGAACCTGAAACCTTACCTAGATGACCATTTTAGGCTACTCAAGTGTTTTCTTAGTATTTGTGCAAATTTGTAACTAACATTACCCACAAATGATAATTTAATCCAGTTTTTATCCTTATACTCTTTAACAAGGAATTGTTATATTTCTTTTTTTATTATTGCCATCTTCTAGAATTAATTCTTCCAACCAAGTCATAAGGATGTCAGCTAGTAGTGGTAAAATGGGAGAACCCATTAGTAAACCATCCAAAACTTTATAATAATGGTTTTTAAATTTAAAGTAATTTTGTTTCAAACAAATATTAACAACCGATTTCATTCCTTTTTTCACTTTTATGTTAATATTAAACCATTTATAAGTTTGTAACTAGTTTTTTTTAATTTAGGTGATGGGACTTGATTTAGTGAGGTATCCTTTCGATCTATTACTGCTTGAAAACGTCTCTGCATTGAGTCAACTAAGCTTTTAGTGGTTTTGGTAGTTATTTTTTCCACTCTTGTTGACTAACGTCCTTGAGTTGGATATTGGATGTTATACTTTGTCCTCTCAGTCAATTCGATTGAGATCTGGAGATTGTGATGGGGTAGATAGAGTATGAGGCGCATTGAAAACAATTCATTGCCTCACAATTTAAGCGGTGTGCTTTGGGTCATTATCCAGCTGTTTTGCGCACTTTATTTTACATTTTATTTTAAAATATCGAGGTATCCGAATCGAACACGTTGCGCGGAGATACATGCTTAATTGCTGAACAAAGATTTTTCGGCAAGAATGCTTCATTTGGACAACACCATACTATAGAATTCGGCCTTTTGATCCAAAGAATCGTTTTTCCTATTGTGGCTTCTATAACCAACTCTCCGGTTAATTCTTTAACCCCTACGGAATGAAACGCCTTTTCTTTTTCTACTTCAGCGCTAAGCTTAGGAGCGCTCAGTCTTGGGTTTTTCTTCATATTCCTTATAATTGATCTCTCCTCATGACCTAGGACGTTCCGCTATTCACTTATCTAATATGCTTCTCCCGTCTTCAAATCGTTTTATTACATTATTTATGAATGACTTACTTCTATGCATTAAATAGATGATGCAATAGAAGTAAGTCAACCATAAGTCCTTCCAAATTTCTGATGTTGTTTCTTTCCGTAAATTACAAAATTACGCCTTCATACAAACTGATGATAGTTTAGTCAAAAATTTCAAAAGTATTACATCAGAAAAAATTTTGTATCTGGGTCCCTCATCACAGATTTCAAAATGCTTGCATTATGCCTAAGTCCGTAAGCAAAAATAAGTGCCATCCTAAAATTAGTTATCCTTTTCAAACTAATGTAAACCATTTCCATGAAAAACTCTCTCATTACCGGAAACAAGCACAAAAGCGACATCATCAAGCATTTAATTTTCCATCTGATTGTGAGATTTGATAATCGGTCCGAAAGTGGCTGTATATTGCGACCTCATAAGGAGATCCAAATTGCCTTAAAAATACCCCAAATGATACCAATTTCTCCTCAAATTAATTACGTTTCAACACAATTACAGCAAATTCATTTCGAATACAAATTCCGACGACTCCACCTCACAAACAAGCCCGGTACATAAGCGTCGATGAAAAGTTCCAGCAACATTGTGGGCAAAAAGTGGTCAACGAAGAAAAACCATTCCAAAACGATTATATACAATAATATCGTATCGTCACAGGCAGAGCGGTATGCGGGAAAGGGGAGAAAGTGTGCTCTTGACACCGCAAAAATTTTCCACCTACCTCTGCTGATAACCCCGGGTAAGAGTGCTAAAATGTGCTGAGATAGAATGGGTTAGTTGAACAAAGAAAAGAAAAACATAATTTCCTCCTGATTGCATCTTTTCCCCGCAAAGAACAATACCAAAAAATGTCGGGCACCCCGAAGGCCCCAAACCCCCAGTCGTGTAGGCTAAGCGAAGCTAAGGAAAGTAACAAAGGTGTCTACTGCTCTCCAGCGAGAAAATTCCCAGCCCCGTCCCTCAGTACCCATCTCTCCGGCTGATTCGTATGGTGATGTGACAGTGTATTCGAGGGTGAAAAATTTTATTGTCCCAAAGATAATAATTTCGTACTTATGTGCTGACAAAAGACTTTCACCAACACCAACTCGCCAACTGCCGAGAGCCCGGCAGCCTAGACAGGACGTCCCCACGTTATTATGTAGGCAATTAAATATCATGTTAAGAATTCCAACCAACACACGTCCGTAGACACCCCTTTGAGCAGGCCAGGAACGAACACCACCACCTGGAATGCCACCGTTCGCATGACTCGCTGACTCCGGCTCCGACACCCTCTGCCATGTTGCCAACCCACTTTCGGTCCCTCTTATATACAAAACGAACACTGCAGCCAGTTCTGGCCATTGCCGGGAACACCCGGAGTTCTGTGCGCGCCAAGCTCTTCGGCACTTCCAGCTATGTACAACTTCGGACGGGGGAAATTCTTCCCCGACTGGGATAGAAAAAATCCGTTTGATTGGCAGCCGCAAATTATCTAAGGAAGGCGGGACTTGGGCTGTAGTCAAGAGGAAAAACTGGTTAAAAGTACCCGGTCCCGCCTTTTCGACGTCGCTATGAGTAGACTTGTAGGAGAGGTCGGAATCCGGTTTTCGTAGTCGCCAGTTGCTACTGCTGCCTGTCTGGCTGCCTGCCTTGCTCAGCTACCCTACTCGCCGCCAACGATCGGTGGAGATTCAGCAGAGCAGAGTTCTCAGTTGTAGACTAGTCGTGATATCGTGAGGACGTGAGAATTAGACTTTCCAATTGCGAACCACTCAGTTGGGTTTTGTTTGCTTTGCCCAATTAATTTCAGCCGGCGAAAATGAGTCGGTGCGATTCGCAGTAATGAAACTAAATCCGCGCTTATTTCTGAAGAGGTGTAGTAGCAGTGCGAATTCACCTGAGTAGATGGATTAAAAGTGATAACAAGCAGAGGAATTGACACAACAAATGTTGACAGTGATAATCACCAGCAGTTAGACAAGTGGTCGAAGTCTGGTAGCAAATGTTGCTCTGAGTGTTTGTGTTTGATTAGTTGGTTTCCCCCTTTTGTTTAAGTACTCGATAGATAAAATAATTGCCACATTTATGATAAAATCATCAGGAATGACAGTAACTGGTGTGCGTACAACAATGACGAGCCCGACGGTTCCGCCGCAGCAGAAATCCAGTTCGCGTGTGAGCAACTTTAGTGTAGCCTCATTGTTGGCAGACACAAGGCCAAAGAGCCCAAATGAGCCCGTGGATATGTTGCTTCCAACGAATCTTTCGTCGCCTCACAGCAACCACCATCACCACCATCCGCACACGAACCCAAATCATCCACATCATCAGCCTAGCACGTCACCTGTTTCGTCACATCACTTACAAGACAGTAGCCACCATAGTTTGACAAAAAGTGAACGGCACACGCCGCACAGTTCGGCCGAATCGGAAGTGGATTATGATTCAAATCAAGAAGAGGATTCCATTGTGGATATTGAGGATGTCAACAATGAGTCTAGATCAACGCCTGGGCTCGATAGTAAATCACCACCGGTTTCTGCAGTCACGGCGGCACCATCACCACAAATATTAACTTCACCGGCGGCATTGGCTGGCCACGTTCCAATTAGACCGACACCTTTCAGTGCTTTAGCGGCGGCAGCTGCAGCTTGGGGTGGAATTGGTGGAGCTGTACCATGGCCTGCAGCAACTCGGCAAATGCCTCCCTTCGGTCCTCCAGGCTTATTTCCTGGACAAACGTTTGGACCTAGTGGAGTTGGTGGAGGTGAGTTGGAATGAACTGTAGATTGATATTTACTTTCCTTAATACTTTGAATAGAATAAGGCTCTCCAAACGTAATTTTCTATCGAATCCAATTGTATACCTTCTTAATCACCATAACTGTTCATGAATTGATCAAAATCTTTGGTATCCTTTTATATGGTATAAGTGACTTCCTGTCATGTATTGAATGGAAATGGATTAGTATTGAAGGTCAAACATCGTAACTTGCTATAAAAATAAAAGAATAGAATGTATGTTATAAGAGTGATATAAGAAGTTCTCAGAATGGTGATCTCTAATTTGTTCGACGTCGTATTGAACTACTGATAAGGGAGAAAATCTGTATGTCACAGGTTCAAATGTAGTAACCGGTGGATTAAAAGTTTATATTTCAATACTAGTAGTTGAAATAGTTTTCAGCCACTAAGTAATATCTACAGGCTTTACTCAGAACATTTGTCAGGTTTAGAGGGCTTTCCAGTTTCTATTACCCTCGCATTATATATATATAGGGTAGTGCCTTTTTCAATTTAAATTGAAAATTATGTTATGAAAATTTGTCGAGAGAGTTACCCAAGTTGAAAAAGCACAATTATTGTTGTTTTAAGACGCTGCTAAAAGTTTCAACGGAATTGGATGTTTTATCGAGCCAATCTCCGCACATTTTTAAATGGCTATACTTTTGATTTTTGTTGAACGAGGAATTCATCACCCCAGCTCCTTAACATATCCAACAATGGGAAGATCTACTAATAGTTTTTTCAAGTACACCAAACTCTATTGAAAGACATTTTACTGCAGTCGAATTATTAGTTACTTTGTTTCTGACCTTTCTTATGGTCCATTTTGAAGACCTAGATATCCGAAAGAAATTTCTAAAGCCACCGGTAAAAGGTTCTTTCATCACCAGTAAAAAGCCACATGATAAATTGAAAAACTACACCAGTGAAAAACGTTTGCTTAGAAAAAGTTTACACGGATCTTAAAAGTCAATATTATCTTTTTGTTCTATATTTTTGACGCATTCTTTTTCGAAATGTATTAAACTTATAATAATTGGCTAAGTGCCACAGTAAACTGTTTCCTTGTTTATCTTTTCACCCTATTTTTAGAACAATGATTTATAATTTCTTTACCAGTCTCGACAATACAAGCTCATGTCTGCATTTCTTACCTGTGTTATCATTTGCTTTTATTGTTTATATAATAAAATTGATACCGGGGAGTTAATTGATAATCGCTTTGTGGTATTCAGAAAGGATCATAACTTAGATCTACGTACATCAAAGAAGGATGGTGGAAGTAAATAACTTCAACAACATGTCTTTGAAACAGATAACGTAATTTCCAACAAAATTAATAATTTACATTTTTATATTTGACGTTTGTATATTCCGCCACAGAGTTCTAGTGACATATATAAATTCATCTTATCAAATATTGATGATAAATCACTGGCAATGTCTTCACACTCCCAAATTATGATTCTGTAATTGACTTTAATTTGCCTAATCTAAATTGGTCATTTAATAGTGCATTTTTTCTTTTCTGTTCTGTTATTTCCTGTTTTTATGCCACTGTATACCATGCTTTGTATTTTACAATCGAAGATCGAAGAAATCGAATAACAAATTTTCTCGTATAGTTCAACTGAAAAACAGAAATTTTTTTGAATGGAATTAATTTGACGATGAGCGTCATCTGCTCAGTATGTCTGTTGACTATAGTTTGTCATATGCCACCCAATTATTTGATCTCCCACGAGAAGTTGCTCGATTGAAATGACGTGTTTCTTTCAGAATATGCCATACCAATCCGAATTTTTTAATATCCTTGGAGTCAGAATACTTTCGACACATCTAAAAGGACCCGCTTCGTTTGTGTAAAGGTAATCCGTTCCGATGGCTTTCAACTATTTTTCACGTAACATCTACAATAACTCGGAAGTTAGTTGACTTATTGATCATTTTCTGAACTTTTTTTCAATATCACCACCAGCTGTTGTTTCACGAAAAACAAATGTTTTACCATCCACAAAACGATTGTTTTTTTTAATCATTTCTTTCATTCATTCGTATCGCTTTATAAACATTTTCACGACTAGGTACAATGTCTGCCATATTTTTATTATACAATATTTACCACACATTTTAAAAGCTTATTCTATAATTGTTTCTCGCTCAAAGGATTTCCACGTGGAAATTTTATTGATACGAAAGCGAGATGAATTTCAAAAATGGATATCAGTCACAAATTTTCGCCAAATTTTATGAATGCGATCCATTTATTATTATTTCAGTGTCTTGACTATATTAAAATTGCTGAGATTTTACAAATTCCAGGATCATAGTCACGTGTCTCAAAATAAAATAAAAGGGGGATATAATATTAGTCCATAACATAAAATTCTTTATTCGGAAAAAATTGGTCTTCCAAAGGTGTAACTCTCGTACACAGTTTTGCTCTGTGGAAGCTTTTTCTTTCACAAAATTGCATCGAGTCGAGTCTTTAGCCCTCAATCATCAGCATAAAAAAACTGGCACGTTGTAATTGTTAAAATGGTTGAAATTTATATTTTAAAACCCACCGAGTTTTCTATTTAAGCTACTTGATGCCTAAATTTAACTTAATAGTAATAATCGTTGGATTAATGGAGTTATTATGAGGCATAACGGCAAATGTACACGTTCAAATTGCACTTATT
The DNA here is from genome assembly GCA_006980735.1 of Dasypogon diadema. Lineage (NCBI taxonomy): Eukaryota > Metazoa > Arthropoda > Insecta > Diptera > Asilidae > Dasypogon > Dasypogon diadema. The sequence goes on along the minus strand of QYTT01085402.1, from coordinate 24,584 downwards.
TATTAGCATGGATTTCGAACGCTAGTTACAACCCATCAGCAGAAATTTGTACATTGGCAACGATTATTTATTATTAAAGTAATTAGATTTCTTGTAAGCTTTTCTCCGCATGAAAGGGCAACGACTTCTTGCAAAAGATGCCCTCTAATGTTTCTGTATGCGGTTTCGTTATCTGAATTAAAACTATAATAATAAGAAAGTAAATATAGTGATAGGGGTCGAGAAATTGTTTTTTGACGCATTATTATTTTCTTGTAATTTTTACACGAAACTACCTCGGGTTATATAGTGCAGTTATATAAGGGGTCTTCGACATTTATATTAAAGTCGGTTATCCACGTTAAAGATTATTGAATTTATCCAGCGCATGACGCCATGTTTTTCAACATCTAAATGCATTATTTTTATTTTCAATGGTCACTTATAACTGACAGTAATTCCGTCACAAACAACATTTCTTAAGGCATTATTTAGAAAAGGAATGTTCAGGATTTCGCTCTTATTAAACTTAACAATTTTTATAACATCTTTTGTGGGTAAATAAAATGCAGAAAGTGACCCAGTAAGAAACGTGTTCATTACTTCATTAATGAAGAATGAACAGATAGGTGCACACTATTACACACTTCCAACATCAATGAATTTTAACACAGGGAAATTCATGAATTACTCTTTGGTACATTATTCTTTCATTGGTTCATTTATGGCAATGGCAGGGTAAAAATAAGATTTCATTTAACTATTCAAGTTTTACTGCCGTTCTACTTTGTTCTTTTGTTCTTACAAGCATTTCTGTTATTCTTCGGTGAAATCATTCATTACCAACCAAAATATTTGATTTATACTTGTTTGAATTTTCAGTGGAATTTGAATTGCATTGTAAATCCGGGACATGACAGCGGAATAAAATTTGTAATATTTTATGCAAATTAATGAAACCAGTTAACCAAATAATTTGAAGTACACTCACATTGTGTGTTTAGCGAATATATTACAAATTTTAACAAAGCTATTTTTAATTTTTACCACGTATAATAATACAAAATTTATTGTGCAGTTTTTTTCAAATCATTCCAGTATGAGTAAAGTAAATGTCCCCATAAGTTTTCCACCCAAATTTTCCTTAAATTTCACTTTTCCACCATTATTTGGCTATGGATTAGGCAACAATAAAATTAAGTTTTTTCTTAAAAATTAAAGATACATATTAAAGACTTTAGATTTATTTTTAACGAAATAAATAAATGTTTGAAATGACATTAATTCCCGGTTTTTCAGTTAAAGTTTAAACTTCGTTTAACGCTATCTACAGTTTAAACTGACGTGTAAAATAAAATGGTGTTTTTCAAGTCTGCGAAAGAGAGGGCGAGAGACTGCTAAAAAATGCAATTCTAGGGCAAAAGGACTGATATTCAATTCAATTCTTTATTATTTGAACAATTGAGATATAACAACTCATTTATATGCGCATACTCTAGAGATAAGTTCACATATTAGAGTAAAAGTAATGAAAAACCTAAGTCACAAGCTGAAGTGAGCAGTACACTAATAAAGGAAATGTACATGCACAATATCCAATTATATATACAAAGAACGCATTAAGTTCATCGGGATCGAAACCTGTGCAAGCAGAGGCGTTCGAAGTAATTCTAGCATCTTTTTTTTCCACAAGGTTTTCGACGGTAGACACGGATCAAGCTTGCAACGCAAATAGGAGGATTTTTCCCTACGAATTGCAACAGTAATGATATTTTGCAGTCTTCTATAGCTTCTTTCCAAGTCTGAACCACCAAATCTCAATATCTCGAGAACTAGATGGGATATCGGTATGCGTTTGGCCTAAAATGAAAGCGAGATGCATTTCCTAGGGGGAAATGCGGTCTATGCTACAATGCGTCAATGTTTTATGCGAGCTTATCAGGTACCTTCTTACCTTTCAATCGCGTGCGCTCTTGAATACCCCCTCGCCTTGCAATTTTTCTGCCAAGAAAACCACATCCTTTCTTTCAATTATTTCCTTTTAAAATCACTTCACTTGAAAATAAACTGGGAAGGTCAGCGGGTAGAAATTTTAAATACAATTTGACATTTACAGTAGTCCACAAAGCAGACAAGGAATGTTGAACTTTCGTTTAGTTAAACGCTCGTTTAACTATCCTTGCAAAACACCAAGGGTTTAAGTACTTAGTTTAAACTTGCTTATAAGTTTAACTAAACTAACGTTTAAACTGTAACTGAAGAACCGGGCATAAGAAGAGCAGAACACAGAAAAGGTGAAGAGAAACTTTTCACATACGAGCCTTTCCCAGTTTTGAAATTCTAAATTTTGTAATACTTTTTTTGTTGTAATACCATTGAATCATATGCACATCCAGGGTTTTTGGAAATTTGTGTATAATATTTAAGAATTTAACAGCTGCGGTTGAGGTAAGCAAAAAATTATATGGAGTTGGGGAGCATAGCGCATCGTAGGGGAGATTTTGTGATTTTGGAAACTGTTTCACATCGTTCTATAATTGCGACGCTATGCACCTGATTGAAATAGCGAAGTTTGCAAATAATTAGTAGTACTCGTTTTCCGAGGAGATGAATTCTTCGGAAAATGGATTGGGCGTGGTATTGTCCGCTCATAACTTCAAGATAGTCGATGAATTTTTATCTTATTTGAATAAATACTGATTTTTTTAAATTATTAATTTTTGATCGTACAAAACCACAACAAATTTTTTTTAGCATTTTTATGCCAGGCA
>QYTT01085402.1:7929-21814 GCA_006980735.1 Dasypogon diadema | reverse complement strand
ACTGAAGAACCGGGCATAAGAAGAGCAGAACACACAAAAGGTGAAGAGAAACTTTTCACATACGAGCCTTTCCCAGTTTTGAAATTCTAAATTTTGTAATACTTTTTTTGTTGTAATACCATTGAATCATATGCACATCCAGGGTTTTTGGAAATTCTATAATTGCGACGCATGCACCTCATTGAAATAGCGAAGTTTGCAAATAATTAGTAGTACTCGTTTTCCGAGGAGATGAATTCTTCGGAAAATGGATTGGGCGTGGTATTGTCCGCTCATAACTTCAAGATAGTCGATGAATTTTTATCTTATTTGAATAAATACTGATTTTTTTAAATTATTAATTTTTGATCGTACAAAACCACAACAAATTTTTTTTAGCATTTTTATGCCAGGCATAAATTTTTCAATATTTTGCGCATTCAAGAAACTTGCTCCAACTAGCGCACTACTGCACAGTTGTATGAAATTAACAAAAAATATTTAATTTTCAACGCGCAATCTACAAATTAGCTCTCTTGTAACATTTATAAAATTGCGGTTTTGATGTTCCGCCAGGAAGGGGGTCAATGTTCTGCCGGAAGGGCTCGATATCCTGTATTTATAGGAGTATGTAGGAAACATTTCTCCCTGTTGGGATGTGTTATGTCATTATAAATTGTTTACATGATAATATTAAGACACATTTCCTCATATGGCTTTTTGCAAAATATATTTCTGTTCCTACATAATATGACTGTGAGCTATTTATTGCTTGCAGTGAGGAAGACGGAAGGTCTCAGGCGAGGCATCGATGGGCAAAAATTAGTGAAAAGCGTTCACTATTTGCCTTAGGAACTGAATAGTCTGTCTGTTTCTCCTAAATATGCTAACAACGCGCTGGGATCTTCTATCTCCGAAATTTCTTTTGCTTTTTTTGTAACTTAAAACAAATAAATGTTTTATTTTCGAGCCCATTAAAACATTTAATTATTTTATCCATAATTATAATCTTAGCATGTACGTAAATAAAATGTTAACTAAAAAACATCAAGACCCTTCGTTAAAGCCGGCAGTTTTCCGTTTTGTAAGATATGTAAAATATGTTCCTACATAATGTGTACATATCTTTGCTGTTAAGTAAATGAAATAAAACAATAATAGATACTGCTAAATACGGCAGAGATGTTTAAATTCGAGAACATGTGGATATCAATTTGGCTGATAAATAATATTTTAGCAAAATATGTTTTTGTTGCTTTTTTATTTATATTTTTTTCCGATTATTCTTACAGAAGTAGTAAATATATTTTATATAACAGTAAAAAGATAACGTAGAGAATTATTATATAATTACATTTTACTAATTTGTGCCTATTATAGTCGGGCCTTTAGTAGAAACCGGCTTTGTATCATTAATTCAGGAGCGTTTCGTACACGCATGCAACAGCAGAAATAACTATACTTAACATCATTCTAATAAGATTGAGTTACAGATTACAGATCAGATCAGATGTTTAAGGTACATTTTTTTGTTTTGGAAGGGACTGATTTCGAACCAAAATGAATTCGAATTTCAAGCATAGTATTCTACTGATTTAACGGCGCCTGACTTCTTTTTATTGGATATTTGAAGGGGTATCAAAATAAGCCCTGAAATCTTCATCCGAGTCTAATCGCGACAAACTCTGAGAGCTGTTGTAGACAATATCCTGAATTAAGTAGAATTATTTGATGGTTTTAAATGGTAGATATTTACATGACGTTATTTTTCACACTTGACTTTAAAAAAATCTTCGTTCTTTGTAAGATTGGTTTGTACCATTTAAATTTCAAAAAGTTCATACACAAGAGAGTTATTACTATTTCAAACTATGTCTAGGAACTATTTACACCCTCGTATATCGAATCCAAATAGAATATTTCTTAGGGTTTCTTTAATAGCGGTAGAAATGCTCACTTCTGACTTTTTAGATATAATTATTAAGAAATATGTAAAAAAAACTTCTACGCAATGTTCAAGATTGAAAAGTTAAGGAAACAAATAAAAAACTCCTCAAAGAAAATTCAAAATCACTGAAATAGGCTCAAAAAATATCCAAAGAATTAAAAAACGCCATATTAACGTGCTGAATACATCCATTTTGATAAAAATTAACTCAGCCACTTGTATTTAATGTATTCTAGGCAGTACACCTTATATTCAAAAAGCTGAAAAACAAATAGAATTCTTGTCAAGGAAAAACAAACTTAGTAAAAGTTAACAACAACAAATTAATAAATAGTGAACCGTGTCATAACAAAACTGCTCAAGGTAATTTCATGACATTAGTTGTCAGTCCCAATTAGCAAGTTAATGTTCTGTAGCTTTTTTGCTCAATTGCATTTCATTATTTAAAAATAGCAAAACAAAAATACTTGATCGGTTTGTAGGTAATGGTTAGGTTATATTTTCTTCAGTGCGTTGTGAAATATATGGTCAGGGAATCCAACGGCAGAAATCATATGATTTTTAGTTAGTACGTTCTGAGTTAATCCAGAATTTAACAAAAATAAATACTTTGGCTCTTTAATTCTTTTTAAATTTAATTAGCATTGAAAACAATAAATAAGTAAAAAAACAAAAGATACATATCTGCATTACTCTATTAGACTAGACTAGCAATTTTTACAATTCGACTGCTCAATGTGTGTCAGCTTTATTGAAGGAAAACAAGTCGGAATGGAATCCCAATGGAATTCTACAATAATTCCTAGAGAAATGGTTTCTCGATTGTTAGTTTGAAGTTAGTAAAATTCTTTCGGAAAGTCAATATCTGTTCTAACGATCAAAATCAAAATAAGTTTTAGTCTGCTTTTATTATCGGCTTCAAGTTCAGCTTTGGATGGAGTGTATGGAACATGTTTGTTAACGAAAAGGGCATTAGGTGAATATTTTTTGGTATGAGGAATATACCCGCCTGTGCGATCGTTTAAATGTTAGGCTTATTCCTGGAAAAATAATTCAGCTAAAGTTTTGGAAAAATTCCTAAAAATCTCAGCGAATGATGTAACGAAATGAAAAGTGAATCTAAAAAGACAGAAAATTAAATGTTCTAAATTTGTGTAGTTGTTCCTAGGGTAGTTTTAACATCCACAAGATAAGTAGGTTTTCTTGGGCACTATGTGCAATTTTAATGAAGAGTAGAACACCGAACACTTCATTTCTAGGTGCCAAGTGTTAAAAGAATTCCAAGTAAGGTATCTGGGATAGACAATAAGGTTTGAATTCGATACAATAAAAACATTATTATTACATAAAAAAAATAGATTAGATAAGTTTACTATATTCCTAAGGTAGAATACGATAATAAATGAATTAATCCATGCTCAACCCTAGTAAGAGATTTTTTTTATTCAGATATATATGTATCATATCTGATGTATGCTTCTATGTATCATATCTTGAAATAATAACTAAATCAGTAAAAGTGGATGAAAGCACCATTAAACAGAAAATGAATCTAAAGGGAAAACAAATACTTCGATAATAATAGTTTTCAGAACCAAGCTTACTGAACACTATACAAAATTTGCTACTACCATTTAAAACTGTATAAAGTGCATTTTCCTCACTCTCTCATGGTATACACTTTTACCCGGGCATTTAGCGTGTAAAAAAAATGATATCAGAGGACGTAGAAATTGGCCATGCTATCTTATTACTTTTGAAAATTAAGGAAGGAACCAGTGGGTTAAAAGCAACTCACATTCAAAGTTATTAGTACTTCTTCATCTGGAAATTATTATTTTTTTATTTTGATCTTAATATTATTGCCAAAAGATTGTGCAATTAGCTGGGGTATCTAGCTTATTTGCGAGGGATAAGTGAGGCTTCATTCACACTTAAAGACTTTTAACTCTGTTTTCATTTACACTTCTTATTCACTAACATTTTCATGAAATTTCTTAACTAATTATGACTACCAAGTTTCTTAGCTTAGGCCAAGTTGTATCCATATACAACCAAATATTGAAGTTTACCTAACATGCAAAATTGGTTGTTATTGAAGTTTATTTGGTTGTATTTGGATTTGAAGGAGTTTCCAATTTTTTGAATAAGTTGACGCTGATTTTGATTTGGTTGTAGATGTCTTTGACTTAGTTTGCGAAATATTTTTCAATTTCTGTTTTTAAATCAAAGTTCCACCAAGAGTTCTTCTTTTTTGTTAAGTGCATGCAAATTTTTTGGAATTATTCTCTCATATGGGCTTTGTAAAATTGTTTTTCCTTTCATATAATTCGTATACTTACTTTTGAGGGCAAGTCAATAAAGGGCAAGTCTTTCAGCGAGTGCTCATGGCATAACGGACTAGGCCAGGGCCATGCCGAAAAGATCGGTATCTTACCATTAGATCGAAACACTCCAAAAATTTTTTTAAATGCTAGCAATTTGCTACCCTTTTCATCCTCAAAATTTTTTTCTTGTTTCCGTGGATCTGAAACAAGCGAAATATTTGTCGGATTTTTGATTTTTAATTTTTCTGTAATTTTCTATAAATAGAAATGTCATTGACAACAAACTTTCCAAAATGTTTTAGCAAATTGAGACCTTTTTCAGGGGTCTTCTTATATTCAATAGGTATCCTTTTCAATATCAATAAATTTAGTGATTGAAATTTGACCCACTTGACCCGTTATCCAAATGAACTGATATTTTTCACACAGCTTTGGTGCTGATGACAATACAATATAGTATATTTAATGTCGTTCTACATCCAATATGGCGGACAACCCGGCCCTTTTTCTTCACAACCCCCTCTCAGTATGGCAGCTTTTCAAAGGAATCCTATTCCTTTCAGTATTTTATTGTACATCGTTGTGGGCACGCTTGCTTGCACTTTTAAACTTGAACTGGCCTGAAATCATGTTATGGAAATAATTATTAATCTTATTACAGAAATAAAATCCTTCAAATTTTCAAAAAGATTTATGTACAATGCTGATAGATAAAAATCACAAGCTTTTCATAAATAAAATAATTCAGTTGTATCTTTTCCTTTACGAATCAAATTTTATTCTTCTGGACGGCAATAAAAGAGGTACACGAAATTTGGCCTACAACACAACACTGAAGACCTTCAAAACTCAGGTAACTATAATACCTGTTGACAATCTTCGCTAGGTAATTAATTGCAGTCGGTAGTCGCAAAGGTGTCTTCTGAAAAACTAATCTAAAATTTAGAGAACAAAAAGAATCGATTTTAAGATAGCCCAGCATTGTTTCCTTTCGGGGCACTTTTTTGCAGCACAAGTTGACAGCGGTACAAACAGGTGCCACCGATTCATATAGGTATGTCCCTTTTCGGGGAGGCTTAGACAATAAATTTTCACTTTCCTGGAAATGTCAACCTATTACGCAGTTTTGCTTAATTAAGATGTCGTAATTAGGCATAAAATAAAAAAGACGTAAAAATTACATTTGAATACTTTCTGAGGTGGAAATGTGCGCATGTGTGTGACCTGACCGCAGAGGAATCGAGGGCTTCAAATGACAAAGCGTCGCTTTGCGCTCTGAATCCCCTAATTAAATGCTACCGTCCCGTTTTTTAATGTTTCGAGGACGTTTAATCGCACCCTGTTATTGCGCTAAAAAAAAAGTATAAAGGAAAGAGCGAAGTGGCCCTCCCCTTATAAGCGAAGGGATGCGGAACGAAATAGTTTCCTAAGAGGTAGTAATTATCGATTTTGCGGTATTCCTGAGGGATAATTGAAGAGGTGGCGTCTTGTTAGATTGAACTGGGGAAAAGGTTCAGCAGATAGTAACAAGATTAATGGTATTATCGGCGAATGAGGAAAAGCTGTTTCTGGTTTTTCTAACCTAGTGCATCAGGGTGGTCACGAGAAATTATTTCAAGATCTAGAGGTCTCTGGATACTTATCATAAAAGGACCCTTCACTGCAAACAAGATAATTTAAATAATTCCTCATTTGAAAATGTGGCCCTACAAATTCTGGTGGCATCCACTTAACCATTTCAGCAGAGTAGGCTGATTCAAGTGCTACTGTGCTGCCGTACGTAAGTGATATCGTGAGTTGCATCAATCAAATTATTGTTTAAGTGAGCACAACTTTATTGGGCAATTTATCTGAAATCCCCCCAGCTAATAAAACACTACCTTACCGGCCATTGAGTACGTGGAGAAGATTAGCCCTTTGCAGCCCATAAACCGTAATTACCTCAATCACAACAAGAATAATATCCAAATAAAATGGTAATAGGCGGCAGCGCAATAAAACTCAACGTCCACAGCAATCCAGGCCTGCAGAGTGCGAGGGAACAATCATAGCGTAAATTGGGCTCAATTACTCAATTAGATGAGGCTACAAAATGCAGCACAAGCCCACTACCATCCAACTTGTTTGCATTATTTTGAGTTTGCTTTTTACTGTGAATAACTGTCCAATTACCCACTTTTCTGGCTTGTGTTGCAGATTTATGCCTGCTGATGAAATCATTTATCAGCTCGGCGAAGATGCGTGAGTTAATGTCGCCGTGGCGTGGGAGGATCATTAAAAATATGGCCACTAATGTGACGGTAATTAAATAATTCCATAATGAGTTTGTAGGAAATGCAAATACATGACGCTCGTTCTCGGAATTGTAACTTTCCTCACAGAGTTGTTGGCCGAATTGTACGCATTATTTTTCTTTTATATGAGTTTATTGCAGATATTAAAGATTTGGGAATTCGGTGCAGGTTTTTTTTTTAAAACACTGCAATTGCAATACTCGCATGAATCAAATATTTGAGTGAAGTTTGATCGTATGGGCCTTTTACATTTATATTTTCATAGATTATTGATTTGTTGCAGATAGTCTGAGCGTATTGTGTTTGGCCAATAAAATTTTATTACTAATGAAGAAGGAAATTCCTTCCCAGGATGAACGTGTACAGGACATGCTCATCCTTTCCAATTGCTACTCTTGGAAAGCAAGCATCTCAGGTTGTTTAGCTCGCACTTCCGACAGATGGGAAGCTTTTTGTAGTTTAAGAGCTCATCTCAATATCGTAATTAGTTTCAGAAAACCTAATAGAAGGGATGAACCTTTATCAGGCGACACTTCTTTTTGCTTTGTCTTCAGTTGTCTCATCATTAACAATGCCCTGATGACCTATCACACCCTAGAAATAAATCTTTTTGTACAAGGTAAGTACTTTTGGTCTACTTAGAAAGATTCTATTTATAGACATGAGAATTTAGACGAAAGAACGACTTTGCTACATGGAATGTAAATGCCACTGTCATATGCTATTTGTGGTTTTGTTAGCATAGAAACTGATCTCTTGTAACTCTTTTTGGAAAGGCTTGGCTTATGTACATTAGTAATAAGAACGAGTGAGCCTTTAGATCTGTGGTGTTCCCCGATTTTGGACTTTAACAATTTAAAAAGTAAAGCTTGGAAAAGATTATGCCTATCAGGGTGTTGAGACCGACCATCACATTTATTTAGGTGTGTCTGATCAGTTTGTCTCAGACTTCCAAGCTTTAGTGATTTACGTAGATGGCAGTGAGTCGAAGTAATTTTGAAGATTTGTGAATTCTATATGAGGACCGGAGGGTTACCCTTATTCGTTGAAGCTGTTGAAAATATTGATACGGCGACTATTGCAAAGTTATTTTGAGACACTTCTAGGACTACCTTCCTTATTAATAGCTGGTGTTACGAATTTTACTTACTTGACGAAGTTTCCACCTATCTTACTGAAACTGAAAGATCTTTTTTTGATGTCGATGCAATGACCCAATACATTGATAGCTCTTGTTCTCATCCATTACTTCTTTTCTCTTTTTTATTTTAATTTATTTATTTCTCGCGGAACATTGTTTTTCACTTATAATATCATTTTGGCGACTTTCTAACCTAGTTTTGTCAAGGGGACTTTACAACAGGATTTTTTCAACGGAAGGTCAACTACGACTTATCTTTTGGAACTCTCTAACTTCTGTATATCTGTACTTGAAGCTGGTAAAGAAGTCGATTGCATCTTTGTTGATTTTAGTAAAGCTTTGGATAGCATCAACCACGAAATATTGACTGATAAATTGGGCACTGTCGGGCTTTCATCTCTCTTTGTTAACTGGCTCCACTCATATGTGCTATTTTGTACACAGTATATTTGCTCCTTTCCAACAGTACTTACAATATCTCCGGTGTATCGTAAGGAAACCATCTTGGTACTCTTTTATTTGTTGTTTACATCAACGGTTATGTATGCATGTTTCTGAATTGTTTAAGAATTTTCTGCTAAGCTGAAGACGCTATTTCCATTTATTCCGTTTGTGAGTGAATGTGAAATATTAAATTTTGACTTGGATGTTTTTTTATAACTGATGCTGTGTAAATTCTCCTCCTCTTCATATAGGTAAATAGAGCATGAAGTCTTTTTCTTGCAAGAGAGCTTCACTGGTCTTTACTTATACCATAGATGGTTCTGTACTACAGAGGGTTGCGCAAGTCAAAGACTTTGAAGTCTGATTAATTGTCATTTTACTTTCGAAGCTGACATCGACACGATTGCTAGTAAAGAAAATTTGACTTTGAGTTTCGTTAAGAGACGGGCTAAGGAATTTAGTGATCCTTATATTACGCGGCCCTTTATTGTACAATTGTCCGACCAATTCTAGAGTACAGAGCTGTGTTTAGTCTCCTTTCGGCCACATTGTCTTGTCCAGTGTAGATTGCATAGGTTTTTTTAGAGTGATCCTCTTATGTTATCCCCTTACTTAGAAATGGTCAAGCTTATTACACTTAACTTGATGTTAGATTTAATACTTCCCAAGTTTTCTCTGTTTTTGATAACCTGCAAGTACAATTGAGTCTTTGGTTTTACTATCTTCTTTTAATGTATCGATTTCGCCTTGCTCCTTGAGAAATCGGGATCTCCTTAGGGTATCCTAACTCCGAAATAATTATGGTTTTCTTGAGCCCATGAGATGATAAAAAAGCTAAGCTCTGCTAACTTCTCTTGCAATGTTTTCCGACTAACTTTTACATGGGTAAATGGCATATTACAGGAAAGGGTGGGACGTTTCCTTGAATTTTAAACCACAAAACCTTTAAACAGAACGTCAATTAGGGAAAACAGTATTATTTTATTCGGGCACTTCAAAATGAAAGAAAGTTTAAAAATAAATGAAAAACCAAAACTAAAAATCAATCGATCACAACTGAGGCTATTAACTAAATTAAATATTCAAAATGAAATCAAATAAAGGATAAAAAGGAAATATACATGATAATCGATTTTTTAAAAGCTAAATTAGAATTTTCAGAAAAATTAAATATAGAAAAATTAAAAAGAAAACTACTTATCTTACTTCATCCCGTCTTCCGGAAGCCTACATCTCGGCCGCTTTTATAGCTTCGTCGCTATATTGATTAAAACCTTCCGGAAACCATCTGACACTATTATGGTATAACTATTAATACCCCTTTCCATTTGGTGTAATGTTGTGTTTGTAATTTAAGTCAGAAATAAATAGAACAATTCGCAATTGTTCCACCGACTGCAGTAATTTTGTGTCTTTTATGCGAAAATATGTCTCACTGATGCAGATATAATTATCTTTTAATTTATATTAGTTCAGTTTTCTACATGACTTGTGGAAATAAAAGCAGCGAGCAGCACCAAAAGCTCTAAAAAAGGTAATGCGATTTCCTTCAGGAACACAACACCCTATTTATACGTTGATATTTCTTGTTATTATTCTTTTTATGTATTACTACTTTCCTTTACTCTTAAGTAGACAGCCTTAATATTGTAAATAAATAAAATAGAAAACAAACGCCGTGTTCTAACGACTTTCAATCCGATGTAGCTGCTACAATTTAACATTAATAATATTATTAGCTTCACACTTAACGATCTTTTTCAAAATTATACGAACAAAGCCATTTAATATTACTGACCGGATACCATTCGGAATTAGGGGATCGTGATAAAGATAGACACCCTAGGCTGGATTAACTTACAGTCGTTCATTGTCTAAGTCAACTATGGTCAAGTTAATGAGCTCAGTACAGTCCGCTATATGTCCAAGACGTGTGCACAGGTACATCGTCTGCAATTACGTGAATAGGGGCATCATAAACTATATATGAGAGGTCTTGAGATCTAAATAATGATCTGTTAGGATCACCTTTATTTGTGTCGACGATTTGCCACCAAATTCTTAATGTAGTCCTAGTCGTGGAGAAGAATTTCAAAAAATCCAGAGGAACTGGGGAGTAGAACGTTAATACTTTGAAGACTTTAATTTCACAGCGGTGGAAAACCTGAAACCAAGTAGGCGATTATGTGTACATGCGTAATATTTACAAGCCTTTAACAAAAATACACAAGATACATATGGGTTTGAAATCTGGGGACAATCCTTTCGATGATTTTTTCAGTATCGACAGAATATAAGCTACTTTCCATTATCTCCGAATATATCAAATGGTAGACTCAAAAAAATGAAATGAGTGCATTTATCAAGATTAGGACTAGGATATAAAATGTCGGCGAATTAACGAATTTATGTTATTACGAGCAGTTCCATTCAATATAAGAGAAATTTCACTCGTTCCAAGGCGACTGTATGGAAAATCAGAAACGTAATTTTCCCCCTTTGAAGTATTTTTTTATATTGTTTGATTCTAAGAGTCTGTCCCATTGGGTATAGTCTGCAGATTTGTTAAAAGCTTACTTTTATAATGATATGACATATGACTTTTATGAATAAGACGTAGCTTAGTACATCGAAACAATTTTCGAGTCAACTCCGTCGGTAATTAATTCACATCTCGGCTGAATAATAAACTCGCCCTTACATGCCTTAGTTCGGGCGGAGTCAAAATACATACCAACAATAAGAAGTTCTCAATTCAAGTTTCTAACTTCATTAATATGTTACTTTACCCTATTTAGCATAAGTTGTACAAGTTCCCAAAGAAAGGACTTCGGAATGTTTTATCACCTTTGCATTGCAATGGGAATCGATGTGTTCTTCCTCCCGAGTTTTGTGAATATAACGCGGGTACTGTTGTAGTCGAGTGTCTACAGCTCTGGAAGAGGAGAGCAGGAATTTTGGAATTTCCTAAGAAGCATTGTTTTATGGATTTGTCGCAATCGAATTCAACAGGAATTCCCGGATATCACATCGAAATGATAAAATTTGTTTGGAGGAACCCTTTTCATCCGGCAGTTGAGAGGTGGGCGCAGTTGTGATTTTGATAAATTGCAGCATTTGTCACTGCTAATTATATGCTTCCTGTGGCTATTAAAATATTTTGGCAGTGAAACAAGACAATAATAGTCAGAATTAATAAGGTGCTACCTGTTAAGAGCTCACACATGATCATAATCCTCGACTTATGACCAAGGATTTCATCGGAGCCATAAAGCAGTAAAACGCTTTAAAGACTTAAAGACATCCAGTTGTTTCTTTTTTTTCTTGTGGGACCCCAAATGGAAAGGCCTGAATTCTTTGGATCCATGGGAACAAAGTTTTTATGACACACCAAGAATCGTGTCTTGTCTAGCTGGTGTTGACAAATTAAATCGGATCCAGTTCGGGCATGATTCGGAGGTGGCTTGATCTTTGTTTTTTTACTAGGGTGCTTTGATTCAATTTCTTATAAATAGATAACATCAAGAAAGTAACCATGCACATTCACTGGGAAATGGCTGCAAGATATATTTCTTCCCTTTTAACACTTTTATTATCGATTCTTTGATAAAAATTTCCAAGTAGTGGAGTTTTATGTGTAATCTGAGCTGTTTATTGTGTTTTGAAATGTAAATGAGTGAATTATATCGGAATATCGTGGAGAGTTCAGGAAGTGCCGAAAGGTGTTTTTATAACAGATTGCCTTGTGATTGGCTTCTGTCATGTTTCCCAAATGACTTCCTTTAGTTTTATTAACCTCAGCTAATGATGTTTTGGGGGAAATGTCTTTACTTCACTTGTCTACTTAGGTTTGTTCTTCTTTTGCGAGAGATTAGTTCAATTAACCTTTTACCAAGTGTGGTTTGCTGAATTTTTAGTTTATGCAACGCGTTTTTGCCAAATTCAGCTTCAAGTTTGAAATTTTTGAAATTGAGTTTAATTGAAATATTATATAATGTTGAAATTATCACACAATTTATACACCTACTGCGCCTCTTCCTTGGGTAAGCCTCTGAGGAAATTATTTTACTTATCCTACTTGAAAGGTATTTTTCCATTATCATGGAAACGCTTCCATGTTCAGTCAATCCCTAAAAAGGAGGCACTAGCTTCCCCTCTAATTGTAGACCAATAATAATTGCTTCGATTCGCCAATATGGTTTTCGTGTCAGGCGCTCAATTGTTGACTTGATGACGTTTTGTTAATAAATGCTGACATTAACGTCTCCATAATTTCGGCTAGACGGGTGTGGTATCTTGGTATATTTCAAAGGCCTTTGACAGGATCTGGCATTCTGCTATTTTAGCCAAACTTCCAACATATGATCCGGACCAATCTCTTCTCACTTGGATTGAGACCTTTCTAACCGCTCTATCTGTGTTATATTGGATAGTATTATCTCTAGCATTTATAATATCAATGCCGGTGTACCGCAAGGTTGTGCATTGACTCCCACTCTTTTCTTGCTCCTCATTAATTAGCTTTTGTCTCTCATTTCCAATTAAATTCACAGCTTTGCTGATGATAATACCCTTGATTTCGCTACTCATTTGAATCAGTTAATGACCCCCATGGTAATATCATAGAAAATAACCGGGCATGCATGTTTGGATCGCTTTACCAAGACATTGTAAAAATCCTCACTTGGGGCAGCGCAAATCGTGTCGAATTTAATGCATTTAAAACTCAAGGCTTTGCACCCACATCAGTGGCCGAGTGGGCTAAGGCGTACATCTTCAAATTTTTTGCTCTGTTGGTGTGGGTTCGACTCCTGCAAAGGGCCCGGTGATTATCTGGGTACCAGTGGTTGAGGCAACTCTGCTGACGGAAATTGTATTTGCGAAGCCACTGGTGTTGTACAGTAAGGACTCATGCCAAAAATTGTGGCTGACTTATAACATTTGTCGGTTTAAAACTTTCCAATATCGTCTTCCCTCAAAATGGTTCCTCCGACAGCCCGCAGTTACTCAAGCTGACATATTAACTCCCTTTTTACTTTCGTTTTCGCCAAAGTTGTGTCATAGCATCAATCAGCAATTATGTCAACGTTGACATTCTTAAAGTAAATGTCGGCTTACCAGCTCTGGATTTGGGTAAAAATATACTCAAGGTAATCCTTTATGGCGAGCTTCGCAGGATCTTAGTAGACTCTACGACATTGTTTCTCCAGAGTTTGAGATTTTTAGCCCTTCCTCGCCAATCAGTGACAAGGAACGCACTTTAACTTCCCTTTTACAATCCCATAGGGTTTTCTTTCAGAACGACCTTGGGCGTCGTGGGTTCGTGTAGTCTGAACACGTGACGAAGAATTGTTGAAAGCTACAAGTAATCTCCGGTGTATGGTGGATTACCTGAGAAAAAATAAGACAAGACCAGAGCCATGGCGAGCCGTAAACGCATATAAGTAGACAAAATACTGGCCGACAATCGTAATTGTCGCAGGCTAATGGATATCTTATTTAGAACCCATTTTATATGGCATTAAATAGTATGAAAACTTGTGTATAATTCCAACAAGCTTAGACACAGAATCTATAACAATAATAAAGATCAGTGCGTCGAAATACATCGAAGATTGTTCAGAATACTCGATTTTTAGCTGGGTCAAAATCACTATTTAATTATCAGAATTAGAAATAAAGTGGATTTCAATTCAGACTGGCAGATCTGGACATGACAAAGGAAATTCTGAATAAGGTGGATATAAGGTGT
>QYTT01085401.1:2060-26719 GCA_006980735.1 Dasypogon diadema | reverse complement strand
AAGCCTAATAAAATCAGCATTTTCGAAGTTGTAATAAATATCAGGATGTATTACAACATTCAGTAAAGAAGACCAAGTCCAAAAGCATACTATCCCCGTTGGAAACACTATTACAGTGCGACAGATCAAATGAGAGAAAGCTGTCGATGAAAGGAATAGCGTGTCGAGAAGCAACATCATAGGAAGATGATAAATGATCGTCGTTTGAAAAAGGCGGCAGATTGAAGAAGGCAAGTTAAAGCCTCAAAAGAAAGCAAGTTAAAGCCTCCAAAGAAAAGCAGAACTTCCGGTCTAAAATTTCATTACAAAGCCTGATCTCAGTTCAGAAAACGGCATCAAAAGTACAGAACCACTAAATAAGTGTGTTGTGAACGAAGAGCATTTCAGCCGTTGCTGCAGTGATGTTGTATATTCGCACCTTCGCCCTTCCCAGAAATTTTGCATGGGTGCTTTCACATGCTACCTTCTCCCTAATCTGTATACCTTCAACTCGGCAAAGGCAGCTTCCGATAATGTCATTGGTTGTTCCCCACTCAAGAAATGAGCCGAGGTGAGCGCATCGAGATCGTTTGGGTCCTCAGATAAGGCACTATATAGACGACTGTTGAGATCTCCTTCCATCTGAGTGAGGAGTGTGCATATTTCTTTGAAACTTAGAACTGAATTACCTATAACACGACAGAGATACTTTGATCAAAGTATCGATCGCTGTGTGGTCCTTCGAGCCGGATGTTCAACTATTTGAGAATTGATTTGGTAATTTAGGGACCAGTGTCGACAACAGTCTTTGACCTAATGTTACATGGGTTTAATTACTGGTGATAACATTCTAGTGAATTTGGGATGAAGATCACCCAGGCCACAAGCATTGAGTGAATTATGAGTGCAGATGGGAAATCTTTGTTTTAAGTAGACGTGATTGATGTTGAAGAATTTAAAATAGGATTCAAGTGATCTAGGTCAACATCCTGATGGATCATAATCCAGCTCTTTTTGGACGAACTAAGCCGTGCTGACTTTAAGTTATTCCACAATTTTTGATTTGGTAGTTACGACGTAATATTAACTCGTAGTAAAGTAGGAGGCGCTCGTTAACGCAACTAAGCACAGAAATATGCTCCTTGTTCACCTTATTAAAATTACGATATGAGAATGTAAGGGGATGTATGGGGTAGGAAAGATTCATATATTCAGAAAATCAAGCCATATTGTGAAAAAAACGGGTGCAAACTAATGCAAAGTGCCAACGGTAGATGGATCCAGAAGGCTAGGTGAATTAGGTAGCAGTGGTATTAACTGAAGAAAATTACCATTGTGCGGTTATGAAAAGAACCAGCATTAAAATCTCCTATATATGAGAGTACGAGTGAAAAATGCTAGAGATTTGTTGTCGTTTATTTAATATACTTTTGATGAAACTATCCTACTTTGAAATATAAACCGCCACAAATTCTTTTCGTTAGAAACATTAGAAAAGGTTGCCTATAACCCCAAACTGAATATCTCTAATAATCTTGCAAGTAAGTTGATATCTACCTATTTTATTTTTCATAAAACCCACAATTTACTGAAACATTCTCTCCATAGCAAGAAACGTAGCCAATCTCCCAGATTAAGTTGTATCCATCTAATTGGGGCAATAACAGCCCAATCCTAGGCAAATTTATTACTCCACTCAGAGATCCCTTAACTCGGCACCAGTGTTGAAACGCTAAATTATCCACATACTGGTTGGCAATGTATCGGATGACATGACAAAACGATTTCAATAGCGCAAGATCACCAATGGATCAGATCGAACCGTGGTCTTGATAATAAGTAATGAAACAGTACCGCCACGCCGCGGGCTAGATAAAAGCTATGAAATTGCTCTGTCGGGTGGGTGTGTACTTGGGAAAAACATAAAAAGCAAGCGCCAGATTAAATGAGGACAAATTTCCGCACGAGATTAATGGCTTAGCTGTAGTGTGATGATGGTGTACACCCAGTGCTTCGTACTGAGCTCCAATTGAATCCGAGTTGGGGTGCAGTACTTGCTTAAATCTTTGCTGAAATTTTGTTGTCTATTGTGCTCTGCGGCTGTGGTTTAAGTTCAAGTTCATAAATCCCACACACCTTAGTCAGGAGCCATATTTGACATGGGTCCAAGGGCTTCTAGTGCCAGATGCAAATTTTCCTTGAGATTTAATGAATTTTTTTCATATAATGTTGAAAATATGACAGAAAGACTTTTAGAAGAACTTTTGATAAGGGCCGCGCTCTGAGGAAATGGTAAATTTTGATGTGGGAAAATGTCCAAATATTCCCCAAGACCCCTGAAAATATGAAATATCTACAAGAATCCTATGAGAATGGTCGGATATAGTCGAATACCTGCCTACAAGGTGATGACACATAACCTCAAAAGGGCCCTCTATTCATGCTACATGAGCCTGTTGATTTGGGATAAATATGCTGAAAAAGTTTTTACGCTTTTATGCTTTTAGCATGGGTGTATTCACCCGGCTTAATCAGGACATTTACATGCAGAGAGGCCCACTGAGTGTCATGTAAAGCGGGAGGATTTCTAGCTTCAAAATAAAATCACTCTTACTGTGCTGTGCTCGTCTGCTTTATGCGGTTCCATACAAATTTATTCGGATTGCGAGACGAGGTGCTCCTTGTGAACTTTTATGGCGGTTTTCTAATGCTTTTATGAGGGCCCCCAGAAAAGACAAATTGCCGCTTACTGAAATGAATACATTTGGGGCGATTATTAGCAGTCAGAGTGGTGCTTAAGAGTTGTAAAATTCTTAACGATGCAATTGTTATTTCTTTATTCCATACTTCCTAGGGAGGATGGTTACTTTTTTGAAAATGGTAGCACAATTGTCTTCCTCTGGGTGAGGGTAGAATTTAAGTCCTGATTACTGATTACTCTATTCAAGTCGTGCCGTTTCAATGGGAAGAGATGTTTAATCGTTTGGAGGGTAACTGTAGGCCCATAGAATAGGATATCTTGAAAAGGGACAACACAAGCATCCCGGTCTCCTCTTTCGCCTTTTCGTGGTTGTTAGCATAATAAGAAATAATAAATATAGCCGAGGTACTGGGACCTCAACGCGTTTGCGATTTAAACGCAATATCCCGTTCAAATAATAAACGACAGTCTTGTTGAGCTGATATTCGAAGACCACCACAATCCCCTGGTCGTTCTCGCAATCGTAGTTGCATCCCATAATTGATAGGGTTAGTTGCTCGCCCAATGTACAATACGCTCCACTACATATTTAGAACTCTTTCTCGTGAAAAAAGGCATCACTTTAGAGACCAGCTTCCAAAAACATTTGTTCGCTTCCAGGATGGTTTTAAGTCCCGTCTGCAAAATCATTGTGCACTTCTTATGAACTAGTTCCAGATTTTTGCAGAAGATCTCGATCTCATCCCAAAATGCATGGGTATGCCCTATACTTGATACCGACTGTAAGAGTGTCTTTTATAAAAGGCTTGATGACATGTTTACTCACATAATCACAGCACTTCATACCAGGATTTATTACCATTCTCAGACTAACCACTTTGCTAATGCAGCTGAACCCTATTCCATTCAGTTCAACGACATGAAATTCATTTGTGCTGGCCCACTTATTATAAAGAATCATATATTGTGATTTGACTGGATTTAGTTTTAGTTGTACTATAACCCACTGGGTTGTATTTCCAAGATTCAAATCGGCAAAACAATCCTCTATTAGTTCAACAGGTGTGTCATTATCGGCGTATATATGAATCTTGGCCACAATATTCAGGAAATCAATCAAAAATCAAATCAAATGCTAAACAAAAGTGGCCCCAATATAGAACCCTGAAGAACATCGCGGAAGAAAACTAAACAAAGTATCATCGATCATGACTTGCTGTCTTTTATGGGGAAGAAAATTATGGATTCGTTAAATAGCGGAAGAAGAAAATCAGAAGTAGGAGGATAATTTTGCAAGAAGCTGAAGATGAGTAACACTGTCGAAGGCCTTAGAGAAATCCAAGAGCACAAGGATACTTATGTGATCTTTATCAAATGTCATACGTATGTCATCTGTTACTTTCAGCATACCTGATTCGAAGCTATGCTGAGGGGGCCCAAACTATGACTGACATTCACCAAGGAGGTTCATCTTATTTAGATAAGTCCGCGTTTTCATATTTCCTGGTTATTCGGGAAATTGCTCCCTCAAATTCGGTAATATTCTCAATATTAAAACCACCTGGTGGGAAATATACAACACCAATGACACATCTCTCGCCCTCAAACTCAACCTCTGCCAGAATAAGGAGTATTTTGTGATTTTGGGTACGGTTTTTCTTAGCACTTTAAAATTTTGTCGTTATACGTCGCACTGAATTTAAGGATCATGGAACGCCGAGTTGTTTTTTGTTCCGCCTAATCGAAGACCGCAAGTAGTGTCGTTCTGTGTGGAAGCTCCACCGTCTCAGAATACATGGTTAATTCAACACACTGTCGTTAGCATACACTTACTACTACACGCTTAAAGGCGCGAGATGCCAATTCCCAGACCTTAACTTGCTTGACTCAGTTCAATATTGTGTCTCATAGCAAGTCAAACCATTGCTCCTACAATAGTTTCCTTTTAAATGATCTCACAAATAGATGTCGTAATTAGACATCACCACGCTGAGAGTAACAGCACTGATCACAGCTGTTATGCAATTAGTGGGCGATACTTTGTCTAACGTGGCACTATTCTAAAAGTGTTATATGTGCACGACGGGACAGTAGATATACAATAGACGCGAGGAAATTCTACATTCAAGCAAAACAACAGTCAGCCTACTCTTGTCAGCTGTTAATTCCATTCTAAGAAAATAAGGTGAATAGGAATCACTGAACTCTGGTTTACAAAAATCTAATCAACTTACATGTTTTTATCATGGGTTCAGAATAAACAACGAACGGTTACCCATTGGAAGAGCCGCCACGCCATAGCCAATGATGATAACTATAGTTTTAAGGAAATTTGTGCTCTCACGAAGGTAGTGGTAAAAGAGAGTGGAAATGGCCTACGTTTTCCCTCAAATCGTTAAATCTAGATTCAGTGAGTGAATGCCAGGAACTGAATCATAAATTTCCCGGCGCATCATATGATCTTTGCCTACAGATTTTAAATTATTGAGCCTATCCCCGCCAGTTAAATAAATTAAATATAAAAATCATAATCAAATACTTTATTTTACTTGTACAATGGTTACTTTTTTTAATAAATTGAAATACTAATGAATGATGCAGCCCCTACTTCATTTCCGCAAGCGCCAGGTCTTTAAATTGCATACAAACCTCGACATGTTTGAGTTTACCGCTTGATGGTCTCGCGCACTTACTTCTAAAGTTCTGCGCCTCTCTTCTAGCTAAACTTCTCAAAAAACCTTTCGTTTACCATATTAAAAATGTATTTTTCCCATCATTATGGAACCACTTAAAAAGGAGAGCTACCAACCAATGCAATCACATTTCTGACTGAGGTTTCTTGAGGCCTTTATCAGCGCGTAATTGATAAAATATCTACAGCCATTCCACCTAATTTATAATCGTTATTATGGCTTTCGATCCGGACGTTCGGCGGTTTGATAGCGTTCCTTCCCAAGCGTTGGCAACAATGTCCTAAAAACTTTGGCAAGCCAAGAATAGTTGCGTTAGACATATCGAAGGTCTCCAACAGAGTTTGGCACATTGTCTTTTTTGTCAAACTATCAGCATTTGTTCTGAACCCTACTCTTCTTTCTTGGATTGAAAGTTTCCTTTTTGACCGTTCTATCCGTGTTACTTTGCACGATGCTGTCTTTAACGCCTATAATATCAATGCCGGTGTGCTGCAGGGCTCTTTACTATGTCCCATTACTTTGTTACTCTTCGCAAATGATAACACACTTGACTTCACCTACTCGTGTGAACTACTGATAATAACCAAGCACGTATGATTGAATTTCTCAACGATGACATTACTAAAAATCTGCTCTGGAGTAGGGCGAATTGCATCGAAAAGCTCAAAGGTGTCTGATTCCTAACGAAAGGGTCCTAAACACCCCATCACCTCTATTCGCCAATAGAGTGATCATTTTAAACTGAAAGGTTTCAGGTTCTGATAACTTTTTCCGGACGGATTTTTTTGTTATTTGTATAAAAATTGCTTGAATTTTTCACATCAAAGCAAGAAACTATCCCATCTTATCTCGTGGTCATCTACAAGGTTCATCTGAATCTAACTAGACTTGAATATAATTCGCGTCCAAAAAATTTTCAAACTTTTTTTAATTAACTTAAATAGGGAAATTCGTACAGACTGCACATAAAGTTTCGCAGTAATAATTGTATGTCCCCGAAAGAAACCCGTGCAATATCTCTCAGACTAAAATACTTCCCGGTTTTATAATCAAAATCAACTAACAAAACTGCAATAAATGCAGATTTGAAATAATTAATTCACTCCACGATAAAGATTTCCAGTGTTGGCAAAAATGACATGCTTTTCCCCAGACCCTTTTAATTTTTAACCACATTTATCTAAATCCTCATTAAAATTCCTTTGTAAAATTAAAACCTTTAAGGTATAACTAAACCACAGATGTGCACCTCCAGTGCACCTCCACCAATTAAACCAGGAAACGAATTGCCGCAGGAAATTCTTTCAAACGGATTAAAATGGAAAATAGAACACATTTGTTACTATCCATGTATTCAAGGAGCGCATATAGCCCCAGGGGATGAATATTCTGGAAGAAAAGGGAGAAAAGTTTAATTTCCCGGAATTTCTCCTGTATTTTACCTTAAAAAAATTCCAAGGCATACCAACATCGACCTACCTCAAGAATTCAGTTCGCGGCTTTTCTACCTCTATAAACCCTACTCCGACGAATTGCAATTTAAATATTTACAGGGTGTGTATGCGAATGAATGAATGAGAATTTGAGGGGATGAAGCGGATGGGGGACGCTATACGAATAAGTTAAAATATACTCCATCAGAGAGTTTTCCATGCACGAAAAAATATTGCAGGGCATGCGAGAAATTTCCATATAAAAAGCCAACTGAACGTGGTATGAAATCTGAAAATTGGATTTCCGAGACGTGAACGAAACACTTATGTAATAACTGTAACATGCCGAAGTGGTACATTGGGAGGCTAAATCAAATAGTTGTCAATCACACTTTGGGGCTTTCAACTGGAAGAGGCATTAATTGATTTCGAGGGCCCTCAAGACCTTGTAGGCACACACATGCGTCGACCTTGGCAGACGGTAAAATATTTGACTTTCACAGCCCCACAATAAATCCTTACATCACGTCGATATTCCCCCACAGTTTCAGCAATTAATCCTCGTTTTCGTACCGGAAAATCAAATTTGATTAACTCAACTCCTCTGCATGTTATCTTTCATCCCCGAAGGTGCTTATCCAAGGATGCCTCCCGATTGCGTTATTAGATTGGCTCTGACACTTCTGCTAATGGAGGTATGTGTGTGCTACAACAGGTGGATTTGGTTTCCTACGACAGTGAGAGTCATAAATTATCATTAGGGAACGGCTCGGAAAGTAATAGTTATCCGGGAGGGTGTGAAGAAAGGCAAAGGTGGCAAAAGGCTCCTTCACCTTCGTATGGTTTAGTTCCAAGTCAACGGCAGGTTGACAGATACCAGCTTGAGTGATAAATTATTAACCGAATCAATCTTCATCCCTCCTCCGGCGTGAGTAAGTGGCAGAAAGTTCTTTTTAGTGTTTACCAGGTGTGATCGATTGTCTACTTCAGCCAACTCGCATAAAACAACGCTTAAGGAATCCTTGCTCTCCAGACCTAAAATTATTACGAAAGTTTTCAATTCCTAAGACGTTCAGATTACCTCGGAACTTCTGCCCTCAACCACTCCAGCGATTCATCGGAAGTTGTAGTACAAATGTAAATTCTCCAAGCAGTATTTCTGTGGAAGAGTTCCGATCCAATGCAAACACTTGAAGATGTTTGCTTACAGCGAAAGAGGTGAAAGTAATCCAAACAATTGGGAAGACGCTTTATGTGCAGCCATTGAAACTGCCAGGTTCGATTTAGGATATGCAAATATCTCACCAGCAGGGTGAGTATAAAGTCTGGGACACCAGTCAGCCGAATGGAAAAGTTTTTGCCTTTCTATCATTTCTTTTTTGTTATTCTCTTTCTTCCTGAATTTTGTAAATAAACTTGAGGAGATATCCTTCTTCGTGTATGCCTTCAGTTCCAGAAGAGCTTCATGGAACTGTTTACTCTGCTTTCCGCCTTCTACGAGATGTGTAAGCAATTTTCCAAATCAATGAATCCTTGAAGTTGAGCAGTGTTCAGAAAGGCTTTTATCCTACTATACTATTGTAGCGACTTATTTATTTTGCGGAAATGAATATTCTTACAAGGCACTGTGGGGTCTACACGTGTTTTTAACAATGTACTATTGTGCAACAAGTGCATTTTAAATATTTCGAGGTCAGTAAGGATTTCATTAGTTTATGTTATATTCACCTGACATAATTTTCTGCACAATCGCACAACAACTGACGAAATAATCCTATAACATATTGTCGAAAGCTCGCTTAAAAGCACTTTCAATGGTTTGTCAGGGTCGAATTCTAGGTATTGTACGTAATAAGGCTAGGCTACATCTTCTCACAAATCCATTATATCCTTGCCTCTCGTAGCCATTCTCATCCAGACTGAACAGTAGATGGCTAACAAGCAATCATGTCAGAGTCTTATTCAGCAGCAGTAGTAGTAATACCATAGGTCTGAGGATAGTTTCTGATAAGCCAACCTCGACTGAACTAAAGGTATAGATACCTGCCATACGAATAGGAAGAACGAACAGAAGGCAAAGTAGGCAAACTCGCCTTAAAAAAACAACTGCTAGAGGTTCGTTCATCTCTCTGCTAATCCTAGCATCCAAAGAGAAGTTGATTACTCTAGGGAATGGGTAGGGAGAAGATAGCTTTATGGAGAGTATATTAAACCCCAGACATGATGGGTACCTCCGGTTTCAACGAACTCTCTTGTTATAGTATGTGAACTCTCCTATTGTCAACCGTTCTTTTTGTCCTCTTAATGAAAATTTATTACAGACAGAATCAAATCAACTGCGTAATCCCTCTTCAAGGGCATCGTCTCCAAGAACAGCTTCAACACCTAAGGGCATTCTGAATTCGGAGGATAACAATGCTTGTAGAGAAAGAGGGAGATTATCTCTCAGGAAGACAGAAAACGGGAGAGACTAGTATTCCCATTAGAAGTAGGCAACGGAGAGGTCTTGACACCCAGTCCCGGTAAGGATGGCATTAACAAAAAGAACGAGTAACTGAGTTTATCCATGCGATAAAATTATTGGTTCAAAACATTCTTGTGCTCCTTGAATTGCAGGAATACGGAAAGCCTTAGTTTATCAAGGCCATTATACAGGATCCTAATGTTTAGGACGGGGCTAAGTTGGCAGGTCTTGAAGGTCCGGGCCTACTACCTAGGTAAATGTATTTTTCCTGACATCCTGACATCGGCACATGTTAGGCCGAAATACCAGCAACTATAAAGGGTCTCCCAGCTCTCGACATAGGCTACCGAAAATATAGCCTTGCTCCTGCCAGAACGGCTGCTTTCAAATTCCAATCGGTGATAGTAGCATCCAAGGCTACTAACGTGGGCAGAAAGGCTAACGTGTTCTACAGATCGGGACCAAGCAACCTAGGAAAAGATATATTGTCTACGAAGGGTGGAAGATCGACGGACTCTAAGCAGGGATGGAGAACGACTCCAAACGAACGGCAAATCGTTCCTCTTGACTGGAATTATGCACCATGCCAGGGCCGGGCATAGTATACCCGCACGAACGATAGAAAGATTACATAATTTAAGGAGACGGTAGAGGAGTTAGATTACCGTATTCGTAGACTGGAAGTTCTAAAGCGATGAACAAAAGACAAAGAATTCGACGACCTCCAGAAATGTAGGTTCAAACAAAATTTTGAAACTGGAAGGATATGGAAGGACGGAAATACGTGGATTTATTGAATTCAGTGAAATATCTCAACGTAATTTAAACTCAACCTGCAATATTTCTAGGGAATTTAGACGCTTATCACACATGGTGAGAAGATACGGAGACTGGCATTAAGGATTGCGGATGAGATATAGAAAAGCGACACGTCTAGGAACCGTTTTTCGAGCACTGTGCTATTATGGGAAATCATTCTTAATTTTTTATAGAAGCGAAGGGGCAGAGAATCACTTCAAAAGAGGAACAGAATAAGTTTTTATTGGGTGCCGGGATATTAGAACATTGAAGACAACGAGGAAGTTGACATATTAGCAGACGCTGGTGCTCCAAAGACACTTGTTGATCGGAAGGCAATGGTTAACCTTATAACTCTGTAAAAAGATCTGTGAATCTGTGTTTCTACTAGTGCAGGAAGGGGCTTGATATGGACACTACTGACTGGCGAAACAACAACAATAAGAAAAGATGGAGACTTGACTTGTTGTAGGCCATACCAAGAGAATGAAGAAATGTCACTCCATATTCTCAGCGATTTCTGAGCTTTAGGCAGGAGCGCCTAGATCTGTTACGATACTTCATTGGTTAGTACGGCTAGGTTGAAGAACTCTATGTAAAAACCTCCACGTTTTGAGCTATATCACGTTGTTCATAACAGCTAAGTAACGACTGATATGTATAACACAAGGGCTCACTTTTTCTAGGTTTCCCCGAGGTTTGTAACCCAATTTCAGATTTTTTTTTCACATAATTTCGAAATCCAACTTCTGGTGTTATACATTCAATTTTTGAGTTTATAATTCATACGGGCTGCGGGGCTTCTTCAGCAGAGAGACTCCAGGAAGCGCAAGTTTCACAGAGTATATTTCTTTTCCATAGAAAAATATAATTTTGATTGCATTCCTATTATCCAGTAAAATTGTTGTTCGTATCTCGTAATTGTAGTATTTCTCAACATAAAAGGAAAGCCAATTATTTTTTAATATCACCGTCAGTTATAATGACCCGCTTAGGATCTTAGTTGCCTCTACAACTAAATCTCTACAGGCCTATTTTTACGTCGTTAAACCACAATAGACAGAGTTATGGTTGATCACTCATGACGTAGCCAATTAAGCTTTCCAAATTTTATAAAATTAACTATATTAGTAGATCCGAAAAGGTAATAAAATCATTTTTCATTTCCTGGGAAATTCAATTTTCGTCTCCAACTCTACCACAATAAGAGTGCATGAATCTTTGATCAGATACCCCACCGCTCTCTTTTGCCACTTTGTTAGAACCCAAGCCATATTTCACAATACGATTCTTTTGAAATCAGTGTAGCACTCCTTTTCTTGGACCTAAAGAAAACTGGAAACATTCTGTAAAAAGTACAAAACGTTCAATTTAGTATTACACTCAAATTAGAATATCTAAAAACTGATGTAAAGGCTGTAAACTTCCTGAATCTTATGACCCTAAATTCAAAATCCCTTGATCCTTTTTACGTCTATTCAAAAACTTGCGAGCTATAAATTAAAATCAGTGAGCAAACTCAAGATAAATCTTTTTATCTGACTGAAATATTAAGGTGGTTTAGAAAGGTGCTCAAATGTGCATATCCCATGAAAAGTGTGTCACGGCACTGTCCATATTTTGCGCATTTCATTTCCCATGGAAAATGTAAATCAGAGGAAATCGAAAATTATTCGCCGGCAGCAACACGTATTTCAACAAAATGTCGATCATAACTTGGATTTCAGTAAATTTGTCATGGTCTTATCCCCTGCAATTAACCCAGGCCAACTGTAGTACTATCGAACGTTCAACGGTCAATTATCATTTGATAAATTGTTCCACCTACCAAACGTCCATGGCCAGGTATCATCATTCGACGACGTCTTAATTGCAACATTTCAACATAATAAAGTGCCTGGGTAGAAATAACGAAGATAGGTTAAGTCGATTCACGAAAATTTATCGTGCAATGATTTGAAAGGAGGCGGAGAGTACCGACAAAGGGAAGAAAGAAAGCGTTGCAGGTCTTGATTCGATTTGATCTCTATGCGCGCACCGGCAATAATTTTCAGTTCACGGTGCTGTCATAAGAGATTGAAGGAACGACCTCGATCCGATATTTATCGCAAAGCTGCTCTGATATCATTTCTCATCTGGACTGGAGATACTAAGGCTTTCTACATCTTGTGTCAAATTTCCAGATGAGAGGATTAAGTCATGTGTGCACGATTTTTCTTTCGGCTGATATTACAACAGATATTACGTAAAGTGAAGTGTTGAGGTGATTTAGAGTTTCGTTTTATAGTTGACTTGTTCTTGATCTTGCTGAAAGAAATGAATACTTGTTTTTGTTTTAGTGGTTAGATGATCTTAATGGCCAAGGGTAGCAGCAGTGAATGGTGAATACTATGCCCACGAGCCTATTTCTGTCACCGGTACTCTATTCGAACAATCCCTTTTACTAAAATCCTGTCCTACTGTCCTCCTATGAGGTGCGAAATGAACCTTAAGCTAATATAGGACAAACATTAGCCATTAGTATACAAATTTTAAAGGAAGGAGATACTCGGATTTAAATAAACACCTTGCAACAACATAGACCTTCACCGTAACATATTGACATTTCCTAGAGAAATTATGGACAATCCCGGAGACAAACTGAACTCATATCTAATGTTACTGATAAACAAATGGCCAAGAGGGACTTTTCTCCCAGCCACAGTCCATTTCAGATTAGATTAAGGACGCTATATTAGAATAGACCCTGACTTTAGACTTAGCGTCTGATCTCGGAGCAGAGACCAACACAGTGACCCAAATATCTTAGAAATGGAGACGATCCATACATAAAAGTATGGTGTGTTATCGTAATCCCTAATCTAACAAGCCTCAGGGAAAGAGGAAACCCTGTTCATAAAGTGCCAGCAACACTTCAAAATGGCACACAAGCGAACACTTTTCCGAGAGATCCTGCTAAAGAGGGTACACCAGTATGAGAAACGCATTAGCAAGAGCAAGCAATACTTATAATGGAGCCATTTAAGCAGAACTGGGTAAGTACCAAAGATAAAGTTCTTAAGTACAAGTACCGCAGGAATTAACACTTTAGTGTAAGTACAAGCCCCGCTTGTATAAAAAGTACTTCTAAGTACTAAGTAATACTAAAAAGTACTTTTTAAAGTACTTTTTTCCAATCTTCTGATGTAGACAGTATTGTAATGAAAGATTATAGTGTTTAGTTGGTACTAAGTGCCTTCTGAAAACTTTAATATCCTTAATGCCGGTGCTACACGTAGAGTGAAAACTGTCGCTTCTCATCAAAGTGCAAGTCTAATTGGTATTAAGAATATTTTGAGCACAAATATAAAAACCATTTATACTGCCGATTCGGATATTTTAGTAGAGAATCATATCATGCCCTCTTTACGGTTTCAGGAAAACGTTGAATGCCGACAAAGGATAAACACAAATTTTCTGAAAACTTCTGGGCTCCAAGAATGATCCTGGAGTTAAATCCGATTTGAAAATGAGGGATTTTTTTTTGCAAAAATAAAGCTTTATTTCAATAATTAAATGAATTGATACATTATTGGAAGTAATGTCCATCAGCAGCTATGACATTTTCCCAATTTTCAGGCAATTTATGGATTTCTTACCAAGAAAACTGCTCATCTTTTGAAGCTAGAAACGAATCAAGCCAATTTTTGATATCTTCAACTGAAGAGAAGCGTATTCCAGTAAAGGCATTCTGCATGGACCGAAACAAGTAGTCCGGTAGTCCGAACGGGCAAGATCTGGTGGATACGGCGGGTGAGGCAAAACTTCCCATCCATTATTTAAGTTATAGTTTTAAACCGGTGTAGCAATATGAGGCCTAGCGTTTTCATGATGGAAAATTACGGCCTCAGGTCTGCTCGCATATTCTGGCCTTTTTTCGTTCAATGCCCTTCAAACAAATCAGTTGTTGTCTGTAGAGCGCTCCCGTAATAGTTTCACCAGGTTTAGCAGCTCATAATGAATGACACTCTTTTGAACAATTCAGTGCAAAAACGATTTCCTTTTATGGCGCTCAAGCAGCATTTCAGACATGCACAATCGCCTTTCGACATCTCTTTTGGCTTCAAGTCATGTGGTACCCAATTTCCTTGCTTTTGGATGAATCCCAATGATTTTATATGCTTGGAAATTGCTGCTTGTGTTACTCCCAATGATTCTTCGAGCTCTTCTTGCTTTTGACACGAATTTTCACTGAGTAGAGTCTCCAAATCTTCATTTTCGTACTTTTTCGCTTGGCCAGCGCGTTTCTTGTCTTCCGTGTCAAAATCGCCACTTTTAAAGCGTCGAAACCAAAATTCGCAAGTTTTAATCGATGGAGTATATTCACCGTAAATTTCTGATAGCAATCGATGACTTTCAGTAACACTTTTTTTCCAATTAAAGAACAAAAACAAAGCTTTCCGCAAGTGTTATTTATTTGACACGTATGCTGATATATTTCTAGCTCGAAAAAATTATCTTGCTTACACTTTGGCAAATTGACACATAATAAAATGTAATGCCATATGACTTAGCTTTAACATGAAGATAGTCACAGTATGACCAGATGCGATACAGTACAAGTAGCGCCATCTCTTGTAAATCCCTCATTTTCAAATTATACACCCAACAGCTCTTTAAGATCTTTATTACTTACATACTTAGTTGTAAATTTTACCGTCATATTTGACAATTTCCTGCAGATCAAAAACTAAATTCTGGCTGCGATTGCCTCCTACTGGAAATAATAGTGTTTTCTGCAAAGTTATGATTTCTTTATGTACTCTTATGACAAATAGAACGTTGTCTAGATCGTCTAATACGGTTGCAAGCTTTATGTTTTGGAGTTTTTGGAAGTCAGTATCGTATTGTATAATTTCTTCATTAGTAAATATGTTGCTGTGAATAATGCCTAATCTGGCTGAAACTATGTAATATTGTTATCCTATATGTGTTGTATCTTGTCTTCTAGTATTTTTAGTTTAAGTGCATAATCTTCGATTTCTTATCTGTCATCTTCGTCCATAGTTCCATATACCCATTTGAATATTCTTCCAATGAAGTTTAATAATCCTCGTTTAATTTAATAATAATCTAATTTTATTTCCGTATAACTAAAATTCTCTTCAATTTTCTCGGCTACCAAATCGACTTGGGTTACTGATATCGAGGTGAGAAGTATCCATAATGCCAGAAATATTTTGAGGATCCAATTGGCCTGCAAATTTTTAACTTTCTTTTAATCTTTAAAACATGAATATTGCCTAATTTAGTTTTAATGTACTTGGGTTCCAACGCTTCTGTAGCTCTTAATATAACCCCCTAACCTATTCTCACAGTAGTTCTCCCTATTAACGTTACGTTTACTTACAACTCGAACCTTTTCTCTCACTAAATTGCCATAAATAACATTTTTATTGCAATTTCCCTCTTGAATATTTATAGGCTTTTCTTTCGTCGGTGAATGGTAGATGTTATTATATCACTCGATAGCTTTGCACATTTTTTGTTTGATGTTAAGCTATTTACTTCCGATCCCTAACGTCCTGATTTTTTCACTTACGGTGTTATGTAAATGCTCGATATCGGAGTTACCGGTCTGGTTATTAGGTTTGACTAACCGCGATTCTATATTTTCGTTCCGGTAGTAATCTTTAATGTTGACTCTTCTAAATTCATTACTGGTAATTAATTTTTTAAAATGTCCTCTTTGCGATTTAAATTCTCTTCTTTTCTGGTTTGATTATTCCTTCAAGGTAAAAAACTGTGGCAAACTTTGACAATCTATCAATGAATGTTAAAAAATTAGCCTTGGAATTTGTATAGACATCCATATGTACTATTTGTTTTATATCTTGAGGGGTTTCCTACTTTTCTTGAACGCCGAAATTGTTAATTAGTGTCGCCTTCATCTCGTTCCAGGTTGCATCGTTTCCAAGGGTGCGGATTACGTCCAAGGCTGGTCCCTGAATTTTATTGACAATGATTGTCGAGCTTGGGGGTAGTTTTCAAAGAACTGTAAAGTTATGTCGACTTCTCGTAGAAAAGAAGTAAGGACATAGTCTCCGTCACCTCTAAATTTACGTATCCTTTGGACTTCCTTAAGGGCATCATTTACGGTGATTTCAAAGCGAGGCTGCGCTACTGGAGCTGGTAGTTCTGGTGGCGCTAGTTGTGCTGGCCGTATTATTCCTGAACTGCCAGGAATTTAATAATAAATGTAATAAACTACATATATAATAAGATATGTAACTATAAAGCACTACGGCTCCTGCCAGCATTTAAATTTAAATTTTAAATCTTTCAGCTGTTTTTCATCAACTTTCCCTGAACTAATCAAAACACAAACTTCCAGAATCGAGGAAACAATGCGGACATTTTGTAACTGGCGGAGGTTCAGCCGAGCTTTTTACCTTTTCCGGTAGGCCAGAGCCTGGAGACCTTATTTTTAGAGTGAGCACGAAGGAGTGAAGACCTAGAAAAAGCAGTAGTGAAAAGCAAAAAAAAACAAGAAAAGCAGAGTATTCTTTAAAAATTCAAAATAAGAAAGGACTTCATCAAAAGCATTAAAGTGAAGAAGTGAAATACATTAAAACGCCCCCGAGTGGAACGAAAAATATAGTCAGGGAGGAAGCTACCACAAGGAAGCTGGCGATTACCCTGAAGCGGATGGTAGACCTACAGAGAAAATAGCCAAGGAAACTTTTGCTTTTGCATAAAGCACGCAGTACTGCGTTTTGCGTCAGAGTAGACCCAAATTCACTTCAAAGTGTTAGGCCCTAACACTTTAAAGTGAATTTGGGTCTACTCTGAAGCGCAGAAAAATCTTAAATTAAAAAAAACACAGCCTTTATTCAGCCCAGACAAACAACAATCTTATCACCAATATCCTCAGGAAATGAAAAAGCAATTCAATAACCAATACTCTCCTTATACTTTAAAATACAACCAAACAAGGGAACATCTCACAGAATATTACTTCAAATTTTATTCCTGTCTCGACAGAACTCAATGGTACTTTGCAGAACTACAATCAATACAATCTTCCGGCACACTGCTCTGACTTCAGCGCAAATCTATTGTATTACCAGAATGCAATTGACTTCTGATTGATTTTCTCTATAATAATAGGACTTTTCTCATAAAGTTTTACTGTCTACTTTCCACCCACAGTCCGGATACAACCGGATAACAATGCAATTTTCAAGGACTTACACAGACTCATCCAACAACAATTAAGGCAATCCTAATTAAATCTGAAAATCCTAATTAAATCTTAAAAACAACACAAAATCGAAACATACTGCCTAAAAACATAACATCCTGGAACTCCTCATTTCCAGCGTTAACAATTTCATTCAATTCAGTACAAAAAAAGAAGAAAAAACATCGAATAAGGTAGTTTAAAACAACACCGACTATTATCTGGTAAAAAGTGCTTAACTTCATAAATTGCTTCCAACATAACCTCATTTGTGAGTGCCCTTAGTTTAGTAATGTTTGTAATGTTCGTAAGGTCACCTGTGTCTGTTATTTCTGTCCGAGATCAATTTTCAATGGAGCTCCTTTTCATACACGCTTATACCGTCCCAAAGCTGTAATTCCAGAACCCCCAGCTGTGCTTCATCAAATCCTCTGCCAAAGTGTATACAGTGAGTTTCCCGTGGTGAATTTATCATGTTTCATCGCAATATGAATTTTCCTTCCCCATGTTTATAGGTTCGCTTCAGTTTTAGTGTTTGAAAAGCACAGGAAAACCATCCATAGACATACGTATATAAGGGAAGATTGGGAAGTCTATACAGATTTGTTGGGATCCAGAACCAGTAGTATGTCAGCGTGGACTGTTCTAGTGCTCTCTCGATGGAATCCAGCTTTCTGTGTTGTTTCAGGCTTCGCTTTTCCAGCAAAAATTACTTATTCGATCCCTCTCCAGTAGAAGGAAAAGATTGGGAATGCAAGGAACACATTGCGGGCAGTTATTTCCTGTTTTCCAACAAAACGAATGAAATATGAAAAATTGAGCACATAAAGTGGAAAATGTTTGCTCTACTGAGCATACCTACTAAAATAATTGTTTTCCTTTCTCATAACTTCTATTAGGTTGGCGAAACTGCAGAAGCGGATGGTACTACCCAAGGGAGGGGGCAATGGAACGTAGTACTCCAAAATATAAGGAATTATATTAGATATTATTAGAAGACCGGCACGAAATTAGTAATTAGTAAAACACTGCAGAAAAAAGAAATGATTTTCCACCTAATTCCCAGGACATGAAATTCCACATAGAAAAAGTATTCTATCCTAGTTTTGAGATGGATGGACACCAAATCGCAATCATAATCGAAAGGCCGGTTAAGATTCTAAAGCGGTCGCCGTAGCCAGTGATAATGTTGGATCTAATGGGACACCATCTTCCATCAACACAGCAGTAGGTTGTTCTACATATCTAGATAACGATTGCTTAGCATGCCATTTCCCTAATAGCAATAGTTTTCCATTTTCCCTCTACACAATAAGATGTAATAAGACAAATGTAAGGCATTTTCCACAATCTGGAAACGCTGCCTTTAACACTAGGCCCACGCCAATAAGAACAGCACACACACACATGCTGGCACAAATAGAATTATTCCATGATTCTAAACCCATTTATCCTTTGGATTAGAATTCTGAAGATTTAACAACATCAACGCCAAGCGACTTTGTACTTGGAAAATCCTTGCCTTCCCCGCTGAGAAGTGGGAGGACATCACAAAATATCGAGGTTGAAGACTCCGGTCTTTCGAAGTTGGAAAATAGAGCCAGATTCAGATACGCTTACAGCAGCAATGTGGTAAAATATTTAATCAAGCAGCCAATAATGTATGCAAACTCTCATTTAAAAATTCAGATACATATATAAATATTCGAAACGCCATCCCAGGCTAATAACACAGTAGGAATTGTGTTAATTACTTCATTAACAAAGTAATGTACATATGTACACTACTATACATTCCCAACACTAATAAACTCGCTTTCGCTCAGAATTAAGACAAAATAATAATCAACAGGAAAACGCAAATTTCTTTGGTACAATACTTACTGCATTACCATGTCATTAACATCCACTGTTACCTTACCCTTTGCATTACCATGTCAATAACACTTTGCATTCCCAATATCAATGAATTTTAAGTCTCTGTTATTTTAACCTTTGCATTACCAATTCTTTGTTGCTAGCGAATTCTATTATTCTTCGATGAAATTATTCATTACCGTATTCATCAATTGCTCGATTTCCTACTGCGACTTAATTTACCTGTATAAAGGTTATGCTGTTAAAGTGTGGAGTTAGTTAAAGTGTGCAGTTAGTATTTGGAAGGCGTTTTGTCACATTTTTAATGTATGCGTTAGTAATGGTATTTCCCCGGAAGGAAGGAAGCTCTTTGAAAAGATTTTTTGGGATAGGGTATATTTTCACTCACTTTACAAATCTTCCGCTCAAGATGGAGCGGAGTATACAGATGAATTGTATATCACTGATTTTAGTAAGCCTTTAACAAAGTTATCACTTTTTAAACTCTACTCTTTGCGTTTTCCAAATTTTTTCATAACGTCCTTGAAATCTTATCTATCTAACCGTACCCTCAGAGTTTTATTTCGCTCAGTTATCTCGGACTACATTGTCACAACTTTTGGTATCACTCAGGGTAGTTATCTTGGCCTCTTTCTTTTTGTTTTACTCATTAATTTCTTGCCTTCTGTTTTTTTTGTCATTCTAGTTCTTCAGGTATGCTGTCAACATGAAAATTTTTAGTATTAACTAAATTTGATTATGAGCAAGTGCTTGTTGGTTTGTCCCATTTTACCTTTGGTATGTAGCTAATCGTTTAGAACTTAGTGTTATTAAGAGCAAATTGGTTAGCTTCACTCGGAGAAAATATACAGTTTTTCATAACGAATATGAATATGCTGCTTTCAGTGTATCATTTCAACTTACAATTTTAGAGAATGCTGTGTGGAAGATGCTTGTACCACACTCCTTCTATTTTGAACAATAACGGAGATCAAATGCCAATGATCATACTGTGCGTGTATTCAATCTGTCTATTTCCTATTGATGATCCCTGTCAGTATCCTAACGTGATCGATTTGTTGCTCTTTTTATGCCGTACCTCGATCGGTCACTTTTCTGCAGGTTTACCAAAGAAGCTTACTGAAACTGAAACTTTTAATAATTCTGTTGTCGTACTTTTAATGGAGTACAACTATGTAAAGGGTTTAAAATCGGGAACTTCCTTTCGTCCTTTTTAAACCGCCTTTCCATCCTGATTTTCAAAAAAAGTACAAACCGATTACGCCCTTTGCCCAAAATCCACACCTAATAATGACACGTTCTCGATCCCTTAGCTTCTCTCGGATCTGGCGCGGATTTCCCGAACCCCAAATATGGCGATTTTGCTTATTAACATAGCAGTCAAGATTACAATGTGCCAATTGTCCGAAAATACGATTTTTTTGCAAAAATCAGTATCCACATCGATATTTTCTAAAACTCAACCTGCAAACGTACGACGCTCCTGATGTGTCAGCGGGATTTAGCCTTTGAGTCAATTGGAACTTATAAGCGTGTAGGCCTAGATCCTTCGTTAAAATACGATGCAATATAGCGGTGGAAAGAGCCAATTGTTGAAAACATCGACGAATTGATAGTGATACAGCATTCGAAACAGCTTGTTGCAGCTTTCTTATAAACAAGAAAGGCGCGCACGTTTTGCAGCCTGAGGGTTTTGTACCAGCCTGGTCTCTTCGAATTGCTCAATTAGATTGCGAATAGTTTTCTAAGTTGGCACTCGATTACGTAGAAAAATTGCACAAATTTTACGAACTGTATTTATAATTGAACGTTAATTTTGATAATAAAATTCAACGCTTTGCTCGCGCTCTGCGATTCTGTAGCGTTTATGGATAACGGCTGTCAAATATAAACTTCAAATAATTTGCCAGAAACAAATGGCTCGCAATTTAAATCCTGCAGCTTGTGTTGAAACGCCCTTTGTATATAAATATAACCGCAATGGCCCTAAGGATGAACCCTAGGATACTCCATAAAAATTTCTTGCAGGTATCGAGAACACATTGTTGGTTTTAACCTGCTGAAGTAAGTTACTGAAGATGGCAGAGAGTATTTAGTCGATAATATCTTTCAAATTTCAGGTTTGTGGGTACTTTAATTTCACATCTGTGGTTGCGATGTTACCCTTACTGCCACCCTAGAAAAACACATTCAGGTTGTCCACAATTTGTTTGTAAACACCTTAACCAGAAAACACAATATACTACTTAATAGACCTAAAACCAGATGGAGCGGAAGGACAGCTGCTTTTTTGTATTGGAAGTTTTAGACCATATTTCCACACATAAAGAAAATATGAAGAATTTATAATGTGCTTACGGAATTTGATTGACATCAAAAAGATGTGTCGACAAATAAAGCTATGGATGAGTAGTCCAAATCAAGCATTAAAGTCCTATCATCTTTGGACTGTACCTTACGAGCCGACATTCTTACTATTCTTAGGAAACAGATGTCTCCCACGGTTACGTCAAGAAATTATTAAAATTCACTCT
Source organism: Dasypogon diadema (assembly GCA_006980735.1). Taxonomy (NCBI): domain Eukaryota; kingdom Metazoa; phylum Arthropoda; class Insecta; order Diptera; family Asilidae; genus Dasypogon; species Dasypogon diadema. The sequence goes on along the minus strand of QYTT01085401.1, from coordinate 5,017 downwards.
TCTGTATAGGAATAAGAATCGACAATACCCCTACAGGAATTAAGAATCGTGCATCGTTATTACATCGGAGAATACAGGCGATATAAAAGACTTCCCCTTCCCTTTAGGCTCGCTGCTAACTTCTCTACAAAAGCTTTCGTGAGATAAATATATTCAAAAGTACATTTAGCAAGAGAGAGCTTAAAAGCTTCATGCATTTGCAGCGAATCTTTTAATAGTATGTGTAGCGAAAACCGTAACAATTTAGATCATACTGAAGCTGAGCAAAATATTGCGATAGAACGTTTGTGGCCTACGTAATCCTAGACAAAGTGAGAACCTATGCCGTCAGTGAGCCTATACGACGACGAAAATGCTATTTATTTCTTCATTTGATGCTAACTAACTAATAACTAACTATATAATTCTTAATTCGCTACTTTGCTTCCATATTCGATGCTCATCAGATCGATTTGGAATGTTTAAACAAGTACACAACTATCGTATTCATCCTGAGCTTCATACCAAAATTCAATCTCCTAATTGACGAAATGTCTGGCTTCATAAATAAAAACGCTTCACACTTCGGGTCTAATCACTTTCGCAAATTTGCTTTCGTAAGTCATTCAATTTCACAGCATCGCGCAGAATAGTTCATAGCTGAGGTCGGTCAGACAAACATAGCACCGACAGTTGCCAAAAAATCCATGGCCACTCATCAAAAGCACAATTATTATTTATAGCGGGCTAGGCTGATGCTTTTCAAAAAAGGCAATTGGCCTATTAAAAGCTGAGTTTTATGCGCGTTACATCCATTACTGCCATAATCCCGTGATATAATAGCTTTGGAATGAGTCCAAATTACTTGAAAATTGAACGCACGATATAATGAAGTTTATTGCAAATTTTTAATTAACTCCAGCGGATCCAACTGGCCGCTTCTAAACAAGTAATTGACTTCGCCTTAGTGCGGCAATTCAACTCTCATAGATTTAATTACTTTAATGCCATTCCATCTTGATGTGCTCTGATATTCCCAAGCCTGGGTTTGCATAGACGCATCGTATTTCAGTTTACTATCCGCCCAACACCACAAAACACATTAATGCATGGACGCACGTGAATCTTTTGATGTTTAGCGCCGCGGTGCACAGGAATCACGGATTTATAATTACTCAATTCTCCGGCGTCAAAAGTGTAATTATCCACGCGCTCAGTTCGCTTTTAAGAGGTCTCCTCCATCTGTAATTCAGTGTCGTGCGCTTCATGATTGGAATGCTACATTAAGCGGCCTGCAGTAGGTATTCTCCACCTTGGGGTCGATTTTTTTTAATTGCAAAAATCATAAAAAATGGCAAACATTAAGTGCGTCATTTAGCTTTGCGTTATGTTTCCAGCATAGACAACCGGAAGGTTTTGTAGGCCTGTTAGATGGCTTGGCAGGAACTTGACTTACCTGCGATAGGTATGGAGATTTGCTTGACAGATGTTGATTTATCAGTCCAACAAAATCAGCAAAGCTCAACGGGGCTGTCTACATGGCGGACGGAGTGAAAATTGAAATTCACCTGAGCAACTAAGCTCCGTTTCGGGTTGATTGACGGGATTGATGCAAGCTGCCAATCGAATAATGAATTATTCATACTCCCGACTCTTGCCAACCGTGTGCGCCATAAAAACAGACGATTTCTGGTTTATCCCACGCGTTTTAATTGAATTCTTGTACGTTTGTTGGAATCCATCAATGTGAAGGTGAAGTATCCTTGCTTTCAGAATTATGCATGACTGGTTGGTTGAATGTGGACCTTAGAAAAGGCGTACACAAATAAGGTAAACGCAATATGTAATTGATACAAGCCGAATGTGTTTTTCAATACGTAGTTTTGAACCAGAGATTCTTCTCTAAAGTTTTGTAATTTTAGAGAGATCTGTTGTGGCCAACCCTAACTGTTTACTGTCATCCGCTGGAGGTTGATCCCATTAATATCACTCATCATAACCATAATAGTTGTCGTTCATGCATTCCCCAGGTGACTTAGTCTTGATTGATATAAGCATTTATAGAGCACGCATGCTCCACCATAACAACCAATTCCATACAACATCGACATTGATATTCCTTAAGTGAGAGGAGCAAACTCATCCGTGGCCACTTTGACTAGCCGCAGAAAGGTCATTTGCAAGCATTGTCTTTCATCTAGCGTGGAGCTAAAACACTGACCTCTTCTGAGAATTCTATGGTTTCTTCCCCTAAGGAAGGAGTTCTCAGGTTAAGTTTTCTGCTTTGATTGTTTTTTTTTTGGTTGATCTCTAGGGTTCTACCCACAGATATCCGCAGACACCAATTTTATACGCTGTCTAGGATGTTTTTATGTGATCAGAAACCACCTGTTGGTCCTTTCCCTTAACAAGAAGAACTCATGTATCTGCATAGTCCTGGTTGACAGCCCCAATTTTGGACAACTCTTGAAGTAAATCGTTTGTAAGCAAAGCCTCTACTTTGTCAAAGGCCTCCTCAATATCTAGAAAGGCACAGAAAGCAGTTTTATTTTTCACCAATGCTCCTTCTGAATTGGACAAACGATAGTGTAGAGCTTGCTTCATGGCGCATAACAGCGAGTACTCTTTTTCTGATGTTTTCATATTTTTCAGTATAAAGGCAGAAAAACTTATTGGACGAGATGTGCTCGAAAAAATTTTTGTTAGTATTAGTATTAGATTTCTATGCCCTACTGTAATAGTGCTGGGAATATGCCATTTCCTCCTGAGCGCTAGCGTGCGCATGGCAAATTCAGACACTCAGTGAAAAATATTTCCCGTCCAGCATCAGTAGATTAGAGGCAGTCAATCTGTTTGGGTCTAGTAAAATTGTCGAGCAGAACGCTTTAGGAGCTTAGTTAACTCAGCCATAAGAGAACTGAATAGTTTCGTTAGCCTGAAAGCATGATTTGTATTAGCGATTAAGCGTAAAAATAAGC
>QYTT01085400.1:1847-13575 GCA_006980735.1 Dasypogon diadema | reverse complement strand
GTTAACTTAATGAGCTTTTATCCGGACGATATTTAGATAACGTGCTTACTGCTTGAGTGGAAGCAAGACTCTGTCATACAAAAATCGTTTTCTACGGTTTACACCAAGAACGGAATTCAGCGCTAGACGTTAATTCAACATTTTTCACAAGGTTTAAACGAAATATGACCCCGAAATTTAGAAAATGATTACTTAACAATATAATAAGTAAATAAAATGTATAATAAAAACACATTAGGAAAGAACAAGGCTTACAAACTATGAAATGCTGTAATTAATTCAAGCAATATCAGGTGGTGGTCCTTCGATCAAAAAACATTGGTCACTGCTCCTCACCTGGTGCGAGTCGCGCGAAGTAGCGAATTATGTATTTCACTATTTTAGTTAATAAAAAAAAGAACACTTGAGGTTAAATTATTTTTATTCACTTTAATCGAAAGCAAAATTTTGACTGTTTTACTCCAAGTTCGAATTACTGCCGATTTTTGTAAAATTTTCCTTAGCCTAATTTTCTTTACAATTCTGATTTCTGTTGAATTTTTTATGCTGAGGTGGTGTCTATAATTTAACATCACCTTACAAACTATGAAATGCTGTAATTAATTCAAGCAATATCAGGTGGTGGTCCTTCGATCAAAAAACATTGGTCACTGCTCCTCACCTGGTGCGAGTCGCGCGAATTAGCGAATTATGTATTTCACTATTTTAGTTAATAAAAAAAAGAACACTTGAGGTTAAATTATTTTTATTCACTTTAATCGAAAGCAAAATTTTGACTGTTTTACTCCAAGTTCGAATTACTGCCGATTTTTGTAAAAGTTTCCTTAGCCTAATTTTCTTTACAATTCTGATTTCTGTTGAATTTTTTATGCTGAGGTGGTGTCTATAATTTAACATCACCACCTCAGATAATTCTGGCTGTTCTAAAGCTTCTTTGAGCAGTTCTGGCTTATGGGGTAAAATGATGGGTGCTTTTCGTTTTGTGTTCTATGCTACACCGTGAGGCTAGCTCCACGTGCAGCTACCGCTCGCATTATGCTGCCAGGGTCATGCTGCCACTTGACAGGAATAGCCCCTGCTATGCTAAAGCATCCCGCGAGAGTGGCAGATAGTTCCATCAAAATCACGATATATGGAGCACAAGATCAGAAAATGGGGATGACGCTTGGCCGCGACGTCATCTCGGCAAAGTTGAAATGTTGGTGCGAACATCATGCGAAAATAAAGTCTTCGGCATACACATATTTGCAATGTATCTCTTATAAATGCCACCGGTAGTGCAGTTAATCGGCGATAAAATTCGTAAGGCAATTAAGTTGGAAAATGTGCCTTACCTTTTCTGTAATTGTGGTGTGGGTACGATAAGAGGCTTTCCAAAATCATCGAGACTTGACACGGTGACGTCAGGAAATAACAACAATTGCAGAATTAGTACTCGGGTTTTCCATACTTACATTCTCCGTATCGTGCCTCAGGACCAATGAAACGGAATAGACATTAAGGGACACTGTCGTTTCAGGAGTTTCGCCGCCTTGTGGAGGATTTTATCCGTAATTATTGATTTCATTTACAGAATTCGAATTTGTGGCGGATTTCTCTTTGACCTGAGTATAAGTTAAATGTAAGTCCAGAAAAATAGATTTCTGCGTTGGCTGAGCCAACCTTTCTTTGTTCACAGACTTGAAGCTTAACAACTAACTGACTGAATGCTACCCTCTTAAATGCCAACGTCCTCGTTGATCCTCAAAAATTGGGAATCTTGCTGACGCTTGTTATCCTTCGGGAAACTCTTATTCTTCTTCGGGTGGCTTTTCTGCAGCTGAAGTTGACGGGATGTTGATAGGTGACCCTGGTTTCGTTTATGACGAAGATATTCGTCATGAAAAAATTGTAAAATTTTGTGTTATGATGAAAATATTCGTCATGCGTCTTCAGTACTGACCATTGACAGTTAACTAAAGTTGCAAAACTAACTGCCAACGGTCACTACTGAAGACGCATGGTGAATATATTCATCATAAAACACAAAATTTTACAATTTTTTCATGACGAATATCTTTGTTATAAACAGTTAACTGGTTAAGTCCAGGTATGAACGTGTCCAAAGCTTTATCTCTATATGTTTCTGTAAGTAATCGCATTGATTCGGTACTAGTTTCCATGTACGCGATTTTATTCAATATTAATGAGAGATGGGAATAAATTTGCTGATAAAATTCTTGCACAGAGGCTTTGCCTTGAATTAGGGATATTAGTTGGTACTTTAAAGTGCATAGGTCGTGTTTGTCCGCGTGATGAATCGTTAAACGGCCGCAAATTGCTTTCCAATCTAAAGGTGTGTTATATGATTCAATGACTATATCCGCTTTTCCTACTATTTTGTTTCTTATAACCTTTAAGATTCCGTAGTATTTCGGTGTGCCTTTAGTATGCTCATAAATTTGCAGTATTCTTTCTACGCTTTTTTTCCAAGACGAAAACTCACCAGGATTACCGGAGAATTCCCTAAGGCGACGAACGACATCTGGTATTTTGTCCAGATCAGAGAGATTATTGCGATATTACGCATCTATGGTTTGATCTTTGGCAGTTTTTAACTCCGAATTTTGATTTAAGCACGTTCGCACTAGATCTTTTCCCAGTGAATTGAGTACTTGTGTTACGATCGTTGTAATAAGCGACGTTAATTCGGGTATACTGCTTGAACTTTGAGATGAGTTGCTAGGAATGGGTGGAGGCTGATTAATTGAAACGGGTGGTGGTGTTGGAGGGTTATTAAGGACAGGGGGTCTGATTAGATTATTCGGATTTGCCATTTTCTCACTTTCTATATGCCAAATTTCTCACCTTTCTTTAACTTAAAAAAGGAATTACTCGCCTTTAAATAGATTAATGTAAAAATTTGGATCTACTGGTTTTCTCACCTTTTTTCGTAAAATACTCAATTTTAGATTGACCAAAAATAAAAATTCAGATTTATGACTTTGTTGACCCCTTTTTTTGATCACTTTAAAGTAGATTAAATATGAAGATAACGAGTTAGAACGAAAGGTTCCACAACTAATTTCTCTTGAATTCTGATATTTCACGATAAAGAAAATTTCCTTAAGTTATGATATTTCACGATTAAAAATTCCTCTCGAATTCTAATGTTTCACGATTAAAGTTTCTTCTTATATTCTAACACTCTGCACTCTTAAATTTTTCTTAAAAATATAACCACTTCCTTCTTTTTCTCAATCTATAAATCAAATTGGCCAAATTTATTTCTGTTAAGCAATCTGTAGTAAATTTAAAAATCAATTGAATTTAAGTATTTATTTTCTTTTCCTCTTTTGACTACTTTTATTATACCTTGGCTTCCGAATTTTACATTCCTTTCACAAATTTTATTTTTCTATCATTTCATGATTTCTTTCTTCTTTAAAAATGTCACTGCTATAGTTACACTTTTTTATTCACAATATTTCTTATACTTGTAAGGCTTACAATAATAACAGGAACATGCTGATGGACGATGCGTATTCTGGGACTGTAGAAGATGGCTCCCTTGTTTCCTTCTGGTGACTCAGGATCTGCTACAATACCACAGACACGAGTGCTATCCTTCAATCGAACTTGACACTTACAACAGCTTCCTTGGGTTCCGGGCACAAGAAATACACTACTTGAGGGCTTAATGAGCACTTTGCCGACACTGCTTAAGGGCCTTTTCACTGAATTGGTTTCCCTGCACTACTTAAGGGCTTTTGGGATAACCTTTTTTGATCACTCATCACAAACAGTTTATAAAGCACTCACTCTTGTGCCCCACGTTGGGCGCCAGTTAAACTTTTATTTTATTGTAAGTCCAAAAAAATATATTTCAGCGCTGGCTGAGCCAACCTTTATTTATTCACGGATAATTACTAACTTGAAGCTTAACAACTAACTGACTAAATGCTACCTGGTATTCTAGCGATGACCTGCTGTTGATTCTGCAGTTCCCACACCTCCTAGACATGCTGTCCGCATATTCGCTGTATGTGAGTCGAGGTCGTGTTGCTCCAGGTGGTGACCCGACCGTTGTACTGCCCGTGGATAATGTGTTTTACAAAATACGTTGTTAACTTATACCATTTGACTAAAAAGATCATGAAATTGTTTCCATTTTAGATAATTACCGTCGAATTTTGGTAACACAATTTTGGGTAATTTCATTACAGCTTGATTTGCAAGAGTAACTTCAGGCTCTTGACTGCAGTTATTGGAGAAGTTATTAAATTTCTCAAGTTCTTGTTTCATTTTAATGACGACTTCTTGAACTCTGTTTTCTAAATCGAAGTAATCGTGTGATTTATAATCAAAATCAGATGCATTATCTGAGCATTCCATTATAGAATTATTATTTAATTCTATTTGCTTCCAATAATGTTTGATTGTATCATTTTTTATCTCGTAATACTGTCTTGATTGCTCACTATCAATTTGAATATTCGACATTATATTTTCAAGTGCGGCCATGACACATTTTTGTTTCCTGATTAATCGAATAAGAGTCTCGTCGTTACATGTGCTTGCAGGCAAAGTACTTGGATTACCTGATTCTTTAACTGAAACTTTTTGTGTTGTTTTGGGAATAGCGCCTCTCGATGCGGTATTAGCCTAGTTAATTAAATTGCTTATTTCACTTTTAATCTTCTTATGACTCTTTTTTATCACATTATAATAATCCGTCCTGAAGTACTGATGATCTACAGCTCCATTTGATAAATTTCTAATCAAATCATCATTCTTTTCAAAAGTACCCCACAGCTCGTTGAGAACTTGAAGTTTCTCTTCAAGATATTGTAGCGTTTTCTTATCTGGAGAGTCAGAATATAATAGGTATTCATTAACTTCTCCAGTTTTTTGCTTCTCTAGAGTTTACTATCACGTCGGGGTCACCAAAAAATGATTATGTGAAAAACTGAAAATATTTCAAAGTTATAGAATTATGTATCTCTAATTCTATAATTTGAATGTAGCTCTAGAACAAGGAACCTCAAGTTCTAGACTGATCGCTGAAAAATAATGTTTGATTAAAACGACCAGAAATCTGATTGACACACATATGACTCAGTGCATTTACCTGTGTAATTTGATACTTTTATTTGCTCGAATTTTTCGCTACATGACTGAGGTTCAATGTACTGGGCAATATGTGAAATTTCATTACTTGACAGAATTGTTATGAAAAGATGTTTTCGAGTTGATTAATTAGGTAATATTTCCTAAGGTAATGTTTATTGAAAGAAGTTACATTTGAATTATGACTATCATATCTATGAGTCTAAACAATAAGGTAGAAACAGAATTCCGACGACGACGGCGAATTGCGGCGGCAGTACATGTCAAAGCTGAATGGTGCCGCTGATGTAACACAAAATTCCGACTTCTCATAGTTCACAAGAAGTGTCAAGCGACAAGCTGAGAGTGTATTTTGCCATTTTTAGAAAACCGTGCTAAATTAGACAATGTTAAAAATACAAAATGGACATTAAAAAATCGTGCGTATATTAAAAATAGTTTATATACTTTTTGACTCCTATATAGAATTATTAAGAAAGCGGAACCAAAGATGGTGCGTACGAGAGCTGAATACTAATAGAGATCTGTCGCAGCTTGACATCTACTCCTTCCTGAAAAGAGGAAGATAACACAAAGAATCAGATTTTAAAAAATATATTTAAAAATACTTATCTGATTCATCCTGTTCTCTCGCTGCTGTGCCTGAGCTGATAGGCACAGTGGTAAATGTTGAATTAAACTATAAAAAAAACTACGAAAGAATAATAATTGCACTAAAACACACGGCATCCAAATACTTTAGAGTGCCAAGAAACTAAACAACCAGCTGGCACAATCAGCTGGTTGTCAAAGACAAGAATTACTTCAAATTCACTTTGCAGTGTAAGCCCGGGGAAATTTCAATTCATTTTTTTTTCTTTCTTTTTCTACTTTTGTTATAATTAGAGATTTTTTGATAAAATTTTTACATTTCCTTTTTCTATTTTATTTTCAGATTTCATTTTCATCACTTTTCTTTATTTTCAAAGTTGAATTTATTAGTTTATTAGTTGTTTTAAGTTGAATTTTCTTTTTTTTTCATTTATTTAGTTTATTTAATTTTGATTTGAATTTATGTTTGGATTTATTAAGTTTAATTTTTTTTGTATTTTTTTATTGCATTATAATTTTATATGCTTTGAATTTGCATGAATAAACATATTTAATTTAAGTGACGGGGTTTTTTTTTAAACTGCGACCCATCCAATATCAACATTTCAGACAAATATTAATTTACGGCGATAAGAGGCCGTAACAGGATCAGTGCGGCTTTTTTTTTTTTTTATAAAAGGCATTAAAGAAATGCATGCCAATGATAATGAACATTTTAAAAAAGCAACGGGAATAAGCTCCAGTCATATTGGTAGGTATGTTTTTGAATTCTTCAATTGGCCCTCCTGAGTCGCCGTCGGCGAATTTAGAAATTAACTCTAAATCAGCGTCGACGGCGGGCCGCTGAGCCGCCGCAGTCGCTGTTGCGTTTGGTTCTATATACATTAACTTGAATTAATTTGAAAGCGGCGCTGTTCGCCGTTCGTCATCGTTGGAATTCTGTTTCTACCTATAGTTACGCCCTTTTTCGTAAATGCATGGTTGCTTGCCTACCTGATCTAAAACATGCAAACATGCAACCAACGAGAAAGTCAGTTGCGCGACCAAAATCGTCTGCATTTTTAAACGAATGGAGTCAATTGCAAATGAAATGTCAAAAATTCAAATTCATTAATTTGGCGATGTATGGAATTCCACAGAAAACCCTTCTTTTTCCTTCTGCTCGCAAATTCAGGTTCTCGCTTGAACCTTTCAGCAATTAATAATTTTGTCCTACAACTGGACCACGATTCTACACAATCTACACCCACAGAATTTTCATTGCTGGAAAATATGGTATGAAAGATAAATCAATAAATGAACAAATATACAAAAGTAAATAATAAATTACCTAAAAATATACTCAACACTCAGCCATCTCAGTCATTTTGAAACTTACTCTTTTTCTTCATAAATCAGAAAAGCAAGTACACCAAATTGGTTGCAACATTTGCGCATGCTTGCCAAGTCAGTTGCATTTTTAGTCAGATGACAGGGCAGCCTGAAAGATGGTATGTGTTCTCTGGGCTAGCCATGGCCGTGCAGGCCATGTCATTTCTGTAGCTCAGGTTATTACACATATATATATCCTAGACTTTCACTCTACACGTTTAGGTGGTTCTTCTAGGGCAACTTGGTTCAATTAATTTTGAGTCCTGGTCATCTACTGGTCATCTACTGGTCATCTCCGGGTCGTCTACTGGTCATCTACTGGTCATCTCCGGGTCATCTACTAGTAGGTCTGGCGGGTGCTTCTGCTTTAATGTCACTGGCGTCTTCAGGGTGAACAGGTAAACTGCATCTTCGAGTTGACATCTTCCATTAGCTTTCTTCTTTTGATTACCGTCTCCGATGGGTATAGTTATATTACGTTTAGGGGTTGGCTTCTTGGGCATCGTCTTCGAGTTGATTGGCATCTCCAATCAGGATAATTACTTCTCACTTATGTTGGCGTCTCCAACAACAGACATCTTCCTTTGTGTAATGCTGGTGTCTACAGCAAATAGCCTCGTCTTGGTCTAAATCCTGCTACGTCTCGCTTGTGTTGGCGTCTCCAACAACAGACATCTTGCTTTGTGTAATGCTGGCGTCTACAGCAAATGGTCTCGTCTTTGGATGAATTTCGAACTTGCAAGGTAGGTTGCTGGGTGTGTCGTCTAGAATATCGCCATGGCCTTGAAAGCTGTCGTCGTCTTCTCCGGGTGAGGGTTCATTTGGGTTTTGCAGATGGGCGTCTTCATTAGGTATGTCTTCGCCTTCCGAGCTGCTCTGGTTTTCGTCGTAAGGGGTCCAGGGCTTCATGTTATCGCAACTTGTGGTTGTCATCTTCGGGCCATCACCTCTGCCGACTTTACTTACGTAGTAGCGGTCGTTGGGATTGGCTCTGACTACCCTGTAAGGACCAAAAATTTAGCACATATTTTCAAGGCATTACCAAACTGAGTTCTTCGGATTGCCACCAGGTCACCAGGCTGATATTCGGCTGGCCTTCGTCTTTTCCGGTTGTAAACTCTTTGGTTTTCTTCTTGAACGGCTAGGATCCTTCTTTTGGCTTCTTCTCGTATAGCGTCTCGTGCTTCGTGAAACACCTGCAAGACTTTTTCGTCTATGGCCTCAGCTATGTGCGGGTCTTCGCGTGCTCTACTTCGAGTCCCGAACATGACTTCAAACGGACTATTTCTTATACTTCTTTGTCAGGTAGTATTGATGTAGCGTTGGACTAGGGAATATACTTTGAACGCAATTAGTACTATAAACTCTACTCTGTCTACATTAGCTGCTGAATCAGCGAAGCTCCAAGTGCAACTGATTATAGATGAGACTATTTCAAATGTTATTATACAATTACAGGAAACATTGCTTTTACCAGATTCTGTACTTTCATCTGCCACATTCACTTCCTGGTACACTGAATGGATCATCAATAGATTCACTGTCACTCATTTTCACAACGATTTTTAGTTTTCATGAACTTAAATGCAGAAAGATAAAGCAAAACTCGTCAACAAATAACAACAAAACAGCTGATAACCACAGCCCAAAATAGGTGATAGACCACAGACCAAAACCGCCGATAGACCACCACAGACAAGAAAATATAGATAGCGAAAAAGTAATGTCAGAACACTCTCTGCGATGTTTTTGAAAACATGTAAATTGCCATTTTTTTCCAGTACTTGGAGGCACAAAAACGTTGCACCAAACGATAGAGGTTTTTTTCTGTATAAGAAAATGCATTAACCTGAAAATGCACAAAAAGTGGAGATACCTGGTTTTTGCACCAAACTCTTCAATTTTTTTTCTTTATCCTTTGTCATGTCTGAAATCTATCGAAGGGTATGTTTGTATAAACGGCACGAATTTCTTGTGTTATATACTTTTCTTAAACTTTATATACACTGATTTAAGTTTGTCCTTCCATGAGCAATAGTTGTTTAATAGAAAAATAAAATGTCTGGACAAGTTCAAAATTTGATTGGATTATGAAAGTATGTGTCCGTGTTTTATTATTCACAAATTTTGAATATATAAGTTAATAACAACTCAGGGAATTTGGAGTTTTTAAAAAAAGGCAACTTTATTCGTCCAGCTCTTGGATGAAACTGAAAATACAATTTTATTTGAAAACTTGATTTTTTACAGAAGGTCCTTTGTCACGTTGTTTGGCCGGCTGGGAAAATTATTCGATTCGGGAAAAATATTTGGTCGCCGTGAGAATTTTATGAGCCGGGTGATTTTACTTATATTCAACTTTTTTTTTTTTTTTTTTAGAGAATTTACATTTTATTAAGACCATAAAGTCTTACCTTTAACTCACTTTCAAACAATTTCGAACGCACAAATTCTAAAACAAATAAGTCGATAACAGGTTCTGGGAATTTGTGAGTAATAAAATACGGACATAAACGTTTTTAATTCAATAAAATTTTTAACATCTCTCGTTTCAGGATGAAAAAACTGAAACAGAACAGAACAGAAGCACTACATCCACGCAAAAGCAGTACCGCGTAGTTTTTAAAATGCTGTGTTGATCACAGAATAAATAGCGAAGGAAAGAAAAACTAGTATAGAGACTTTCTGTTTAGTTCAAAGCAATTTACTTGGTATAGTCATACTTGATAAAACGTTTCAAGTGTACACACAAGAGAGGTTAGAAGCAGAATCTCCTCTCGACTTTGTAATGTACGTGTTGGTGGGGGCTAAGAACCCAGGTGTACGTACATACAATTGGAGATGCTGTGGAATATCCTGCAAAGATGATCTGAAAACAAAATCAAATAGGAAAACTTAACGGACATCGGAGCGGCGGAGTGGCTTTGCTCGCCGGATGGGGTGTGGGTGTTAATCGCTCCAAGTAAGATAGAAATTAAAAGCAAATCTTTAAATACGAAAATTTTGGGTATTCCTACATCTCCTTTCATAAAAAAATTACTCCGCATAATAACCATATCTGTATGTTTAAGACTGAGGAAACATTTTCGGACTATTTTTGAGCTCATTCATAGTCCGGGCCTAATAGCAAGAGAGAGAGGATTCATTCCCATAAAAAACCTCTCTCTTATCTAACCCTCCCACATCAGATGTGGCCAACATCTGACTTCCCATTCCAAATGTGGGAAAACTCCGGGGTGTAAGTTATAGAGCCATCCTCCTCCCTTAGTGCATTATTTTAAGCAGATTACACACTCAAACAAAGTTCCCACCAGAGTCATTCTTCTACAAATCCGCTCTTTCTTTCTTTTTCTTTTTTGTATTTAGAAGAGGAGCCCTTGGCCAAACTTGCTTTTTATTCTGAAATCTATATACATTTTTACTTTATTCTTGTTGGGTAATTATATACAAACAATTTCCAATCAGGTAATACAAAAACTAATTTATTCGCTGGACAATGAAAATGAAGGCTGTAACACCCCAATCTTTCTTATGAATACACACATAGAGTTATTTTTTTATTTCTTTCCTGAAGGCGCCGCTTCCCATTTACATGCTACAATCTTAAACTCTCTATCAAATCACCAAAAACAACAATGAAAATTGCACTTCAGATATTACTTCGATAATATGTCATTTTTCTTTTACTGTTTTGATTTTTCAAGCACTTCTTATTTAAACAAAACAAAATGGTTTTCCGTTTACATTTTCATAAAATATATCTTAACTAACTAAATTACACCTGTTCAAGACAGTATATTATTCCATTATAATGTACGATTTTCTTGACCATAAAGTCTCTCTTTAAGAGTTAATACCACTGGGATGGTGGTTGTACCGCTAAATAACCAATTTTGACCAAATCCAGTCGGTGGCTTCCTCTCCCAATTAATGAAGAGCAACAATTAAAATGAATAACGTACCTGAGTGCCCCTTTTTGAGGAAACTTTATCTGAGGATTACCATCAATTTTTTTGTAATTTGCAGCTGAGATGAGCTTGACTCATTTTTCGCTTCGATACCGCATTCCATACGCCTGTAATTTGCCTGGATTACTTCCTCACACTCGAATCTTTAACCTTGCCAAAAGGTCTTAAAATTTATTTTCGCATTTAACCACTGGTTTACTTGTAACCATATCTTCACAACAAGTCATTTTTCAATTTCCGCAATTAATTTTAATTTTCACTAAACTTTTCCATACTTTAATTTTCTTCTCTTGTTTTAGGAACAACTTTTCTGCTTCATGGCTTACTTCGTTCTACCTTTTTCGATTTAACGACGCGTCCTCCTGGTACGAAATTATTTCATCATCTTTCGTTCAGAGGGTTGCCAGATTCATATTTTTACCACACAGGGTGCTCGTTACAAAATCGTAATAACTTCATTTATTCTGTTTACAAATTACAAATGAAATTTGTTCAGCAAAATTTCGTTTATGTAACGGTAAAAAAACACTGTTATTTTGCGCTTAAGACAAGAAAACTGGAGCAAATTCAAGTCAGTTCTGTTATTCATTAGTAGAGCGTATTAGATTCGAGTTTATCTGTTGTTTTTATATTCTGAATTCAAATTTGTAACCCCGATATGGCAAATAAAAGAAAACGACGACGAGTTA
>QYTT01085399.1:0-17927 GCA_006980735.1 Dasypogon diadema | reverse complement strand
AGTTATGTTGATTTTTTTAGGATTAAAAAAGGAATGGAGCTTTTAAAATTTCAACTGAAAATCCTTGCGGGTAAAGCGCAAAGATTTTGAACGCTTTAAGAATTTAATTTTTTGCACTAAAATTGTGACGAAGCTGTTTTATGGCAACTTGGTTTTTTTTTTATCTAGATCTTCGTTTTGTAATGGATAGGGATGCGGTAGAATTTCTAAATTTTTAAAAAATCTTTTTTCCTAAAATTACAGGAAAATGGAAAAATTAAATACCATACAGTGATTAAAATTTTTGAGCAAGCAAATCAAAAGCCCAAAAAGTGCCCACGATTTACGTTGCATTGTGCACCATTGAAAAGTGGCGTGGTTCCTGAAACAAAGCAAGCCGAAACCCAATAATTGGGCCAAAGAAACCGAAATATCCCCTTATCTTTTGTCACGATTTTTGGACAGAAGTGAATGAGGTCTCTAAACATCGACATTGAGCGACTTCCAACATTTGGTCTGAACGACTTCTACCATTTGGTATGGACCAACGTTTCTCACTTGGATTGAAAGTTTCCTTTCTGTACGCTCCATCTGCATTACTTTGGATCACTTCCAGCTTTACTGACAACAACATCCTTGATTTCATGTATTCATTTGAATCAGTTGCTGACTCTCGTGGTAATGCCACTGATAATAATCGAGCACGCATGATTGAAGTACTTAACAACGACATTGAGAGAATCCTCTCATGGGGCAGCGCGAATCGTATTAAGTTTAACGCATCCAAAACCCAACGCTGTTTGATATCTTTCAAACGAACATCAAATTCCGCACCATCCCTCCTTCTCAAAGGAGTAAGCATTTCAAATTCGCCTAACTTGAATATCCTAGAGGCTCAGGTATCCAATAATCGGTGCAAGAAGTGCTTCAGCCTATTTGATCTAGCGCTCATTTACAAGACTCATATCAGACCTAGACTGGACAGAGTGCTTATTGGCGACGAGATGATTACCTCCAGATCTAACTCCTTGTAGATCTATCCCTGCGCCTCATTCACCCTCTCATCCTGGAGGCACGAATGAGCAGATCAGTGAAACTCCGCGAATCCTTCTTGCGCAGAAAAATTTAAAAGTGGAACAGACTACCATCTACTATTTTCCCCCAAGACTACAGGCCGCAACTGTTTAAGCTGAATGTAAATACACCAACACCTTCACTCGACATCCTAACTCCCTACTAAGATTGTTCTATAGCATCATAGGATATCCCCTGAGCTTTGGGTACACAGTAAGAAAAAAAAATATCTGAAATGCAAGAAAAAAATAAATGTGTAGATTGGATGAAGAAAAAAATGCAGAAAAATAATTTTCTTAAACGAACAAAAATTTAATTTATGTGATCTAAAATGAGTTTTATTATCATACAAAGGGTTTTCCGCATCCGCAGGCCTTTTTTAAAGGGTGTCATAATAAGAGCGGAAAATTTTAATTTGGCGCAATTTCTGCTGCTGTGCTTTGACCGTCAAATCATTATGACAGCTCGATAGTAGACAGTCCGCCATTATTAAAAATGGGTCGCTATTCGACACAACAATGCATTCCTATTGTTAAGCGTTATTTTAAAAATCGTAAAAGTTTGACTTACACGATTCACAAATTGCGTCCAATTTTTGGTAGATGAAGTGCTTCAAGTGCATCAGTTATGAAGAGAATAATCGAAAATCGAGGAGACTGGGTCGATTATTGATGTCAAACCATCTTCCAGGTCGTGCAAGAGCAAATATCACGACTGTTCGCCAGAATATAGCCGTGCAGTGTTTGTCAGGAAAGATTTGCGCCTTCATTCTTAATGCCTACAAAATCCAGCTGACTCAACAACTGCGATGAGGAGTGACGAAAACCCACACGTATTCCATGAGAAGATGATGCATCCCAAATGTGTCATTGTTTGGTATGGGAATCGAAGACATGTAGTTCCAACAGGACGGTACCACTTGCCACACATCATCTGAAACAATGGGATTATTGCACGAGGTATTCCCTGGTCGTATAATCTCCCGTTTCGGAGACCAGAATTGGGCGAATAGATCTTACGAGTTAACGCCTTTGGACTTCTTTCTCTGGGGTCAAAAGTTTATGTCAGCAAGCCCACAACCACCCAAGCCTTGAAGGAGGATATTAGACGCTGTATCACTGAAATCCAGCCATAATTATGCCAAATCGTGAAAATAAAAGCAAATGTGCCCGTAAAGCCATGCAGGGCATTTACCAGATGTGTTTTTCCATACATAATTCCTACATGTATACTTTATAAATAAATCAAAATTGCGGTATTAAATCAGAAAAATTTATTTTATTTGAAATTAAGATTTTCCGTTCTTATTGGGACACCCTTTACAATGATTACCACGGTTTCGACAACTTCCCAAACATTCCAACAAAGAAGTGATGTCAAAAGGAACTTCCGGGATTTCATTCTCTCTCTAAATAAGCATAATTTTTCCCAAAAAAGGAGTTTGATCTTTGAAAACGGATTGGCAAAAGATAATAGATTGTAGTGGCCATTATTCTAAAGAATAAATTATTTTTTCTATTAAGATATAGGTTCTTATTTTCACTCTATCGTAGAGTATAAGCTGCTGGGTTATCGAGGAATCCTGTGGAATGAAATACCATGATAACACTTTTTCCGGATAAAGTATTATTCTGTTGGAATGGCCCCATACAATAAAACAGTTATTTCACTCCAAAGTCCTTTCTCCCTACGCATTTCTAATTAAATATCTTTTTACTTGCGCCCTACCTGATTGTTATTGAATCCTACAACCGGAAAATTTGTAAAGAATCACTGATGCTTAAAACTGTTCATTTCAAAGCACCTATTCCCTCCTTGTGTGATATTTCTTTGAATACTATGCAAATATGGAAACGGAAACTGCTTTTATTATAATTGCATCTGTAACAAAGAATAAGGCGACGTCATAAACGGGGGATGTTGCACCAGCAAGCTGTTCGGTGCACACCTTCATTTTATCCGATGTACAAGTAGCCTGGGAGCTTTGACTGTAAAATTTTATGGATGCAATTTAATGTAAGCTTTTCAATCTATTTCTCGTAAAATTTATGCACATAAACTACAACTGAAAAGTTTTGTAAAAACTAAAAAATTCATCGGGAAGACAACGAAATATTCCTGAAAATTATACTGAAACAACAGGATAGAGGATACTCTCGTACACTGCACTTTCCAGTGGTTTGGTGTGAAATTACTTCCCATTACCGTTACATGCAGATTGTGATCGTAAAATATGATGCAAATATTAATGCACTGTGCAAAATCATTCCATTTAATGACATCATATATAAACGTACCACCCCATGCTCCATGCTGCATAGCAGTAAAGTGCTATTTGTTAGACGAATATGTTTTGGATCCTGGTTCTCCCCTTATTTGTCCGCCTCTAGAGTGCACTCATTTTTCACGAAGGTGTAAAACTGATTTTATAGTTCTTTTTAATAGGTTTGCAAAATGTTGCGTGTGTACATCAAATTATTACTTCCATATAAAAACGGGCGGTACTTCGATTCGATATTTCCTTTGATTTAATCAGTTCGGGGCTGGACTGGAAGTGATGGATAACTGGAATTTAAAACTAAAGTTAGACAGATTAGAAATTTCCAGTTAGATTAGTAATGTACATATATGGATTCACTGTTTAATTATATAGGCAAGTATTTTGTGCAACACATTCCTAAAACTGCATAACTACCTCATCCAGTGAGAAAGGGTGGTTCTTACGATTATTGGTGGACATGATGGAGCGTCACGTAATTTTCCGATGCGAGGTAAATTACAAAACCCGCTTTCATGTATTCCGCATGTAAATACTAAATTTCAAATATAACTATTTAACCAAAAGAGAAATGGGTGCAATTTGGGAATGGTACAGCGTGGCTTTCTTCCACCTCGAGTAAATTTCTGAATTCATGTTAACTAATAAATTTTCGCAAAGCCGTCAACCAACTCTTTTAAACAAATCACGAGTTTTACGATTAAAATGTGTTAGGAAAAATCAAAACTAAAAAGAAACAACCCTTCGTAAAAATGAATCCCGAAGTAGCATCAAACTCAAAAGCTAAAAGGAAAAACAAAGTGAAACTAACAATTCCTATCTAGTAAGCAATATGTTTTTGTTTAATCATGTATATAAGGAATACTGTAATTTATTTTATTCGTGTGCCTAAGATACTCATTTGAATATTTCCTTCCCTTTATTGGGTTTAAGTTTTCGCTGATCTGCGAAAGAAAATATTAAGGCAATTAATGTGAAATGACTTACTTTTTCTCGTTGTGTTTGCCTTTATGTTCATAATGTGCCCTTTTTGACGAGGAATTTTTTGTTTTCGACACACCAAAAATTGAGTTATAAGGGGTAGGATAGGGACACATGCGGTAAGAAGCGGGGTTGTCAAATTTTGCTTTCTGCTGCTAGCTGGAAGTTCGACCAGGAAAGTTTTCGAATTCCTCTTTGTGCTTATTTCATGAGTTTGGGTGGGATGAGAACTATGCCTTTCCGAAAAACGAGAAAATTGAGAGCAGAAATTACAAGAAAGAAATTTGAAAGCAAAGTTGTGAAAGAAAGCCGTTTCATGCAAGGCTCAAAAATTACCTCGTGGGGTTTATTCGCTTGCCCAAAAGGGATTAAGCCGTGCATCGAACTCAAAAAGTTCCTCGTCAAAAACCGCATAAAAGAAATTACGCTCCGTTATCTTTCCTTGTTTCAATACCAGTATCCAGGGTGGAAGATCACGCTTACGCTTAATTTAGGCTCCCATCAGATAACTATGACCTGAGAACAAACTACCCATCCATGCCTAAAGGCTTAAATCTCCTGCCGACCACACTCAATTGTGCAAATAACCTGTGAAGAAACTACTTACCAAAGTCTAAAGGCTTCAGTGAACTTTTATTAGCACAACGTACCTGCTGGAGGGAAAATAAAGTATAAGCAAGAATGTTAATTACTTAAATGATACGTACATATAGAAAACACCTGTCAACCTGGAATTTTGAAATCGAATAGAATTGGAAAATTAATAAATAATGTTTCAAACCGATTCGAATCGGTTCAAACCGCATTGGAACTAGAGAAGGAACTGGCTTGGGAGCTAAGACAAGGAATCGAGAGTATTAGTAGGGAAGCAAGATATGTAAGTACTCTCTGTCAAGTTATTAGTCATATATCAATAAATTTATTGAAACTGTACATTTTGATCCGTGGCCTCTTAGGGTTTATTTACAATTGGTTCGGTTAATTAATAAAAGTTCGGAAAATCTTAGTTTTGTTTATTTGTTATTAATTGCGTTTTTTGACAGCAGATCACAGAGTTATCATACATTAACTGGGTAACTCGGTTATTTTACAGAGCTAATAAGCTTACTGGGTCATTTAAGCTTCCACGGGGAAACAGATGGCGCTCATTGAAAGCTTTTGTTTTTAAAAGTTAATTTTGCTTATCATAGCAATTAAAGTAAATCCAAACGTGGGTAAAATTGACATTAAAATGAATTTCAAGATAATAACGGCCTTTACTAATCTTGGGTTTGCTTAAAAAAGAAATACAAGAAGAATAAACTCTGTACTCTATGAATGCGAACCGATCTTTTGAGCTTTCATAAACACCTTTTTCTTTTATCAGGTGTCATGAGTATTTTTACCGACTGTATATATCGACGGCCCCAAGCAAAGCTATGTTAACTCAAACAGGAGATGGCATGATTTTGCGGGGATATTTTTAAAAATAATTAAAATATGCTAAGTGTGCAAATGGCCATATCATACACAACATTTCTTTCATTAACACAAAACCGGAAAGAATATTACAAGTCGAGTAAGCATAGCTTTGGTTGGAACCGTCGATATATCAGTTCTGATAGCC
The DNA here is from genome assembly GCA_006980735.1 of Dasypogon diadema. Taxonomy (NCBI): domain Eukaryota; kingdom Metazoa; phylum Arthropoda; class Insecta; order Diptera; family Asilidae; genus Dasypogon; species Dasypogon diadema. The sequence continues at coordinate 12,009 of QYTT01085399.1, read as the reverse complement.
ATGACATAATAAACCCTTTCTCCAACTCCAACAGACCCTATGACATGAAGATATTATACGCGTACGTAGACATTATATCTTTATCATATTAAGTGTATATTTATTTCAATAAATAATGTAAATAAATTAACTTTTAGTAGTAAAACTGTGTAGTAACAAACAAAGAAGTTATTGTATTACAAGAATTCACAACAGCGCAGGGTGCATCAGTAGAAAAGATCTGTTTAGACAAAGTTGCTAATTTGCTTTCAGAACCATTTCGAGTCCTGTGTTTGTCAGAATAGTCAATTCCGAACAGAGAGACACACAATAGCCTTCCTTACTGCCAGGAAACAATGTTTCCACAAATTGAATTCAGTTAAAACTGCATTAAACTTTATCACGAAAGCACATTTGTCCAAATGTGTTCGTACAATTAAACGTAACACGTAATGTTGCCATTGCGGAAAATGCACAAGCTCACACCCACAATGGCGACGAACACCTGCTTTGACAGCATGTATGTACATAAAACGTGATGACGAATTTAATGCACTTTTGACGACCGCAATTCAATGCATTTCCGAGGTACGCACAAACTACTTGCATTAATGTTGGTGTGGTGCGGATGCCCTCATATCGATGGGTACGGCAGGGAAACAGGATTTGTGATATGGATAAATGCATTTCCGGTAATGCACTTCAGGCGATATTGTGTGGCCAGTAACCAACGTAAAATTTGATTTGGCTTTGCACTGTGCAAGCATGAAACTCATGCAGCTTATAGCAGGATGATGGCATTATGGAAAATATCCGTATCTGTCCTGCAGCATTCACTTAACAATGTAAACAGGAGCTGGCAAAATGTTTTTGGTTTTAACAATTTTGTGTCACACTGAGAAATTTATTTTCCGTGAAATATGTCCAGTTTTATGGCTTTCATAAAGAGAAGACTAATTTGTAATTTGGATATCGTAGAAATTTTCACGATATTACGATTATATGTAGAAATGTTGGAAAAAGCTCACTGGTAACTGTAAAATGATAAAAAAACTTTCAAGTGATGTTTGCATAATTTTCTGCTTTTAAGAAACATAAAGCAGACATGTCGACTCTACTTTAGGACTCTTTAAGATATAGTCACAGGGTATCCTATGATGCGAACCCAGTGCCATGTGCATATTTCCCTTGTCTGTCCGCTTAAATATGTATGGCTCATAGCCAGGTGGAAAAATGGAAGTTGACAGTCTCTACCATTCTATTTAATAAGTAATCAAATTTTAAATGAAGGCGCAAAATACCACTTTCCATTAAAGATCGGCACAAAGATCCACCAAATTTTAGAGACTTTCGGTAAGAACGTCAACGAGTTCCTGATTTTTCATCATAGGGTTATATCCCCTGACCCTTGCATTAACACGTTGACTGCCACAATTAACATAAAAGCTTTCATGAGAGAAGAACACGTGAATGCAGTAGGTGTCACCAGTCGCCCCCATTTAAAAGCTCTCTCAGAAAAAATGCATTTTAACATGTAATTCTCTCACGAAAGCTTTTATGCTAATTGCGCCATTCAACGTGTTAATAAGAGATTCAAATACCTTAGCTAGAATTATAGTGACTATAACCGAGGCGTTAATCTCTCATTTTTCTTTTATTTAATTTTTTTTTAAATAATTCAATGAATATGATCAGGTTTCCGTGATGTAAAATGACTTATTAAACAAAACATTCGAAATGATTTATGCAAGGTTCTCTCTACAGAAAGGGCGTAGCCGAGTGTTTAAAGTCATAATCATAACATCATAATCAGGTCAACTTTGAGCTTTGCAGGCACAAAGCGTACAAAAACCGAGGTTTGGATGCGGACGGAATACCTCCATCAGTAAACAGGTAGTGTACTTTTTATAATGTTCGGAATACAAAGGCATGGTTATTATCAGTTTAGATGATAGCAATTTAGGTGAGCGACACGGATTAAGAAATTCATCATAGATGAATATGGATTCTTCCATTAGTATTGGTATTAATAGGCCGTAGTTCTTAACATCATTAATATCAAATTTCACGAAGCAATTAATTGAAACACAGATTTGAACTTTTAGCATTGCATAGAATTTAGAAATTCTCCCATATTGTGGGAAAATTGTGATGAAAATTAAAGAAATTTTAAAGATTTTGCGTAGTTTTAGGGATAACGGTACTTTAATATCTTTACGTCCCCCAACGACCTTACTTTGTATTTTTATTACACAACAATGTCCTACCGCTCATTTTAAAGGAAACATAATTTTTCATGTAACGAAGCATCATTTGCTTACCTGGGTTTAGTTTCCATACAGTAATATGCCGCCAAATTAACTTTAACTAATTGTTACTTTTGTACTTACCACAATAAACATATCACTTTAGCAATTAATTTGAATAGCCCAAATTATTGTCTTTCTAGAAAAGGAACCTTTGCCCTTTTACGACATTTTATCTGAAAAATGATGCTAGTCCTTTACATTAATGCAACTATTCGTATGAACTGCAAAAATTAATGAACGTTGCAGTTACAGCCCCATTTATATCAATTCAATTTCCAAAATTTTTACTTAATTCTAGCAATCCACTCATTTTCCTTCCAATTTAAAATTACAATTACATGAAAAAAAAGAACTCCTTAAAAATTCCTAGATACTTATGTCTACAACTATACTCTATGTTGACCGGGATTCTACTTGAGATCTTTTACAGGAATATCAAGACCTACACCAGTGACTTTAAAAATATATTTCTAAACCTTCATAAATTAGTTGTAATGACAAAAAGTTACATGTCCCAACGGGTGAGTATTGCTTATAGGTTCATTCCATTAATTATTGGTAATATAAGTTTTTTATTCTTGTTTTTAATTACAGGACGTTGAAAATCTGCAAAATTCCGGGTACAGGCGCCTTTAAAAGTTTTAGAAAAAAATGCAAATTGATTTCGATCAGGAAGACAAATTTGCCAAGAATAATGGATATGTCCTTTGTCCGTGGATATCCTGAAAGGTACATTTTTAAAAATTCTTTTTTTTAAGAAAATCTTTGTGTTGTATTGCGTATACGTGCAGATCCGAAAACTGGGACATATGAAATTTTAATCTGAAATTTCGAAATGTACCTACTTTTATTTCTTTCAGAATATTAAATTGAACAATCTACGATATTATTGCTCGCGGCTCCTTTGTTTTATCTATATCTAATGATTATCTTTTTATGTATCAGCTACAGATGGTGGAATTTTTGTGCCTCTATTTATTTTATTTATTTATTTATTTATCTAGTTAATATTTTTTTATTTTGAAACTTACAAATATGTCTACAATCTGTAGTATGGGTTTCGGTGTAGTATTATTCTAAATGCTCCTAAAATATGAAAATAAAAATTTAAAGTTATTTAAAAGTTTTCATTGAAAACATTTTTTTCTTAGAGAATATTATTTCAATTTTAACTTTAATGCTATAGTTTATGAGGAATATAGCGCTAATTATACTGGAAAAAAATCAAGGGGATATATTCAAAAACAAAGAAGTTAGACTGTTTCCCGTGCCGCAAAACAAGAAAATCTTAACTTTTTACTTTTCAGAAAATGCAAAGAATTGAAGACACGTTATAATGTACAATAGAGTGGAGTGAAAAAATCAACTTTTGAGTTTCACTTGTGGCTAGTTTTCAAAAGTTGTCTATTATTAAGTATGTTAAATAACCAAAATATTAAATTTTTTGAAAATCATCTTCAGGTGCCACAAAAAATTGAAATTTAAAACATATATGATTCTTTGTTAATTTATTATTTATATATTTTATATAAAAGGTCTTTTTATGTGAAAAGTAATTCATTTACATTTCTAACAATTAATAGAAGCGCCTTCAAATTTTGAAATAAAGCTTCTTTAGCCATGTTACACAGTATCCACAAGCGCTTATTTTTAGCACACTCAGGAGTAAATTGGAAATGCAAGAAAGAGTTTGTTGTGGGACTCGTTATCAACAGAAACGGGGGCTGGGGGGTGAGTAAATGAAGGTTTCTCTGGGTAGTTTATTATGTAACTATTTGAAGTTATATAATGAATTAGCGAAAGTCCGTGCAAACTATTTAAGAAATATTAATTTTTTTACTTTAATATATATTTATGTGTATTGTGGCACCTGAAGACGAAGTCCTAAAGGGTCAATATTTGGTATAGTAAACAATGTTTATATGTGGAAACTTTTAATTATTAGTCCATTTTAAATTTCTAAAAATTTCCATTTTTCGCTCCACCCTATTGTACAAACTGTGCGAGCCTTTATTATAATATTCCATTAAAAACATTTTTTTACCTTACAAGTTCTTAGAATTGTCCGGCACCATATGTAAATCCTTCTTATATTATATAACTATTATATTGCTATTATATAATTGCTGCGACGTTCCAAACTCAGGTAAAATTGTTAAGCATAAGACATGTGGAGAATTATATTTTAGTTGAAAAAAATACGCATAAGTGTTTGGAAAACATTGCCTACGTACTAAAATTTAGAAAAAGCTGAATTTTTGGATTTTATGGGTGAATTGCCTCCTTAAGAAATATGGTTCAAAATATTTTTGAGATGCATTTTGTGGAAACTGTTCAATACAAACAATGGACTTCAACGAATAGATCTATTGGCGCATCTGCCGAAGATTTTCTAGATATATTTAGTAAAAAATGTCATATCTTCTTGGAAAATCAACGATCAAACTATTTAAATAATTAAAAACCATCCTTAAAAAAATAACAGCTGTAATGGATTTTCCCGAGAATTACTTATTTATCTTACGAGATGCATCGCATGGATTTCACTGGAATAATTCTCAAGCAACAGTGGGATGTGAATTTATATATATATTATAAATGTGAAATTAGAATCAACTAATTTAATGCCAAATTGCCAATGTCTGCCTGCCTAAAGCATAGTTCTGCTTTAGTAAATATTTCCAACACCACTTAATAGATTTTCTGAAAAAGCGATTTAGTAATTTTAAAAGAACTCATTACTTTTCTAATGGGTTATTAAAACTCAAAATGGCGGGCGCGAAAAGTTGTAAATTTTAAGAAATATATGAATTTTACGCAAGATACCCGAGGTAATTTATACTCAACATACAGTATATGTATACATGTAACATATAATAAGGATATTCACGTTACGCAAGGACTACTAAAACAACTTCTACAGTGTCTTTTTGCACTCAACGTTTTTAGCTTCAATAACCTAGTAAATTTCAAAAAAAATTTTATAATGTCAATGTTCTGAGGAACGCAACAAGATATAGTGTAGTGTATAGGGATATGATCTCTAACCTGGTATAGCTTTAGTGGAATACAAGTTCTTAGCAAAGACCTCTAAGCGACACACGAGCCTGTATATGCATGCAAATCAATTTGAAAAATTATAATAGACAAAAACACCCGCACTGAAATTAAGAAAGCAACTATTTCTTTTAATTTAGATTTACTTCGCCTTTATTTTATAATAATTTGGCAGTACACACAGAATTCCATACTTGAGTAGGAAATATATTAGGCTTTCGGCTGCCAAACATTACTCGTGTGACACTGGCCTTAGAACTAGTTGTTCAATAGTATGTATATTAATAATTCCAATAGAAGTTACTATCATTGAAATTGTAAGTTTTTCAATAGTACCAGTATTTAGCCATTAATGTAAAATAATGGTCGACTGCCAGTATATTGAAGTGCTGTTATCACTGGTTGTTTTGATACTACTGTAAGGGTTGAGCCTTCATCAGAATTCCATGATGATTAATCGAACCACTGTCGGGCTCAACACCCCTGATTACCATGTGATTAAAAATTTCCACCATTGTTTGCCGGCAAACTTGAGTACATTTAGCAATCAATTTAACTGGCACTGGTCAATGCCACAATGTGTGAGGTGCTTTTAATCAATTCAGGAAACCGCACTGGACGTGTACAGTGGACAAGCAATCTCGCCACCAACGGGTTTCTGGACTTTTTCATTTTATTTCCGATGGAACAATGCAGTGAATGATTCTGTTCGACCAGCCGTTAGCAAACACAATAGACAAAATGGAGCTGTTCGGGCAAGTATGCAGCCACCCCTTAAGGAACGAGTACAAGGAAGAGGGCAAACGTGATCGCCTTTAGGTACATCAGATAATAGGATGGTCTGTAGGGTTGGAAAGTCGATTGGACACTGCTCCACGCTATAAAATATTTGCCCTTCAGTAAAGCATATGCAAGTCAACTGAATAAGTGAATGCACCATGCCCCCGGAATGTTAATTGATTAGAAGCTGTGCACCAAGTTTGGGGGATGTATGCGATATGTCGTCTAGAACGGATTTATTACGGAGATTTACCCTTTTATCTCCCGCATCGAATAAAGCTTTTTGTCACTTTAGTCAACCTTTAGTCCTACTACAATGGCACAAAGAGTAATGAGGAACTCTAGTCTAGCCCGATATAAACACTGGAGAGTTATTAAATATCGCAAAAATTTGAGTTGGTTAACTCCACGCAAATTACTTTTGCCCATCTACTTCACATTCACTCGCGAATGTAATTCTTTAGGGAGGACAGGACCCTTCTTTGAGCGGATGTGGTTTTAATGTTATCCCATAAAAACTCTCAATTTACCAGAAACATGTTTGAGTAGCAAATAGCACATATATGGATACAGAAGAGTTCCTGTCTCTGGAGCAGATCCCATTACAGAAGGACGAAATGATGTCCTGCAGGTGTTGCAGCCATGCGAACCCAAAGGCTGGGATTTTAATTGTCGGACTAGAGAAACGCTTGCGATAAAAGAAGTGCCCGGATGGCAAATTTTTATAGGTGAAGTTGGATACTAGCTTTCATAGTCCCTGGCTCTTTGGCTAATGACCGTCATATTTCAAAAAGTTTATTTTCATATCAAAGCTATCTAGACGGTGACGATGAGCTTTGCAAATTATGGGCGAATTTTTTTCCCCTTTGTTGTGTTTCGTATGGTGTCTATTGCGAGAATTCTGAACGAAATTATTTATCACTTTGGTTATCACTTTAGTAGTGCTGCTAGCGTTTTAACGAATTTAAATAATTCTTTCGCGGTTAATTTCATTATTTAATAAAAATGCAGCATGTTATTTCATAATCTTAATCAGTTTTTATCCAGTCTAGAATATCTAGATTGTTTAAAAAAATCTTGAGTCCCTGAGAATTCTTGACGGTTGGAGAAGTAAAGTAATTGGAGCAGTTTCACACATTTCTCCAATCAAATTATATCTTATATAAATTATATATATATATATATATATATTCTCCAATCAAAGTATATCCTAAACAAATTGTAATATTAAATGATTAATAGAAATACGATGCATGCTATTTGAATAAGCCTTGTTAACCCATGATTTTAGTAAAACCAACGTAAAACTCAATATCCTCTACCACAGAATAAATACTTAATCAGAAGTCTCATCAGGAACGAAAAATTCTGCTATGGGGATGAGATTTTCCGTTACGTAAAATTCCGTTATGCACATTAGTCTGTCGTTTGGCTATTCTTCTCGATATAACGAAATACTGGTAAACGTTAAAGAACAACAATAAAGAGCATGCTTCCATCGCCATCCAAAAGTATATGACATAAATATTAAATTGGTACATAAGGTTATTTTACACCTCTAAAATTTGAACTGAAGTTTATTTATTTGTTTGTTTTTTTATGTGAATAAGCTTTTATAAATACAGTGGCTATTACTTTTTTATGGAACAATACTTCCCTCAGTTTAAGTTAGGGCCTGTCCGAAAACGCAGTACTTCGTAACTTATCCAAAACCTACGCGTGTTGTTAATCTATTCTCAGACAGTTTACAATTTCCAAATTAGACTACGCGTTTCAGCTTAAAATACGTGAAGTGCTACCTCCTGGTCGTGGAGCGTCCTTCTTCATCCCGGTCTCCAAGCGCTTTCCCTCATATCAACGCCGTGGTTTTTTTTTGTAGAAAGAGCATTCGCCAACCTCTCATCCAACTTGTCCAGAAGACACCCTCGAGCTTTCATGGAGTTGTCTGAGTTGGCTAAATCTAAAGCTAGCGGCTCACTTAAAACTCCCACCCGCAGCAATAGGACGATCCTCAAACTATGTCACATTTATTGTGGCCCATAACAATTCCTTACATAAAAAGTACAAGTTACAGTGAAATTCAATTAATCGTAATCGGCGATTGATTTCAATCGATTGATTTTGTAAACGATTGCAAATGTAATCAATTGAAATCAATTGCAGATTGATGGTTAGTTGATTGAAGCTTCAATTGTTCTTTGGGGTTTCAAAATCAATCAATTAAAATCTGTAGGTAATCAATTGAAAACACCGATGGGAAGATTGTGTTATCATTAAGAGGTTACGGGGATAGAAACAAAAGTTCTTGTTATTAGTCCAGTTGTTCTTCTATTTTGAGTTAATACAGAATTTGTTATCTCTTCGAACGATACATGGCGAGGGGCTGTTAAAAAGTGCAATTCAAAGGCAAAAGGACTGATATCTAGAGAAGCAGATAACATATCAATACGTGTGGGGTCTCAAATAAAAGGAGGAGATGGCCTCTGCACGATACTGTAGTTACAGGACGAGGGAGCGTTCAAAAGTACAGTTTAAACGTAGAAGGGTGATATATCGGGAATTATAGAAGTAGTCGGTACGTGTGTGGTCTCAAATGAAAGGAGGAGATGACCTCCACATGATGCCGTAATTAAATGCAGTAGTTCAGAACGAGGGGTGTTCAAAAGTGCTGTTGAAAGTTTTCATTGCGTTTTTAAACACCCCCTCGCGCTGTTTTCTTATCCTTTACATTACTTTATCATTGATACAATCGACTTCTATTATTTTTCGATGAAATTATTCATTATCGTGTTCATCAGTTGCTTGATTTCCTACTGGGATCTACCTCAGCAGCCATTTCAGTTGTCGAACGCCCGTCAAGGGCAATTTAATCACAGCTATGAGCTATTCAAATTCGTTACAAACTATGGTGTGATTAAAGCTACAGCTTAGAAAATGTCTATATATGTGTATATATATATAATATGTTTATCTAAGTACTCATGAAAAATTATATTTTTAATTACCAACCTTAAGTTAAGAAACAGATGATATTCGTCATTTGCGGTCGCCTGGTGTCTTTCGTGAACCAATTAAGTCAGTTACAATTTTACAATTTCTTTACAATTTCTTTTACGAATCAAGTGGTGGTGGTTCAACATCTTTGAAATCTTCATCTGCACCTATCTACTTCAATTTAGATGGTTTAATTATACTGCATGCTTTAATCTGTCCCTTTTACGTATCCCTAGCAGAATTTAAATTATTAAGCACTCAAGCACCAGATAAAATCAAACACAATATCAGTTCGGCTTTAAGTTGAAGTCAACTTTAATTGAATGGTTGCACTGGCCAGCAGAAAACCGCAAGGGTTACATAACTAAATGGCTACACAGGGACCCCCTGGTTTTACTGTCAGTACAAACGTAAGCATCAGGAGATGGTGCACAACCACATATGCATACAATCCACAGCAATATCCATTCAACTTTAGCGTGAAGGCACATTTATCAAGTTCGAATGCCCGATAGTATCGACAAGTTGTCAGAGAACTGTCACACACGCTGCAGTTCAGAAAGGCGTAATTTGCAATACAATTTGCTGGTGAATACTGGAACCCATCCTGCTTCATTTGTTGCTCCATCTCTACCCCCGAATATGTGCTTTGCGGAGCAAAAATAAATGCCCATTAAAGCACTCCTCTAATGCAGGACATTACAGGGTGGGTAAAAGCTCTGGAAATGTGTCATAAACAGAAGTTATTTAAAGCAAAGGACTGGCTCATTGCTGAAGTTCTTGTTCGATCCCACAACTCACTGTAAGCCCTTTTTCTAACCTCACTTATAGTAGCTTGCAATCACTTCTGTCAGTGGAAGTTAATTGCCCTTTCTTGCGGCCATAAATCATAAACGTCAGAGCAGCTTTATGTTTATGCTTTTGAATAAATTAACTCGCTCTCTGTTCCCCGGCGATTACCCAAAAGACACATTATAAATCAGTCAGGCTGTCCATGGGCAATCACTTGTAGAAGATAAATGGGCCAAGTCACCATTTCTAGGTGTTACTTGTAGCACTCAAGGTAGAATTGCTTTTGTCCTGTTTACCCTACGGGAGCTTCTTAAAATTTAGCATATAAACAAAGCAATCGTACAAAGGCAATCTGGGGGGTGAAAGCACTTCAGTACATTTGTGCATAAGGGCGTTGAAACAAGAGTTTCCGTTGCAGGTTGCAAGAACAACTTATGGGATGAGAGCACATAGTACCACAAAGCCCGATTAATAAATGCCTTATAGAAACTGAATTTGTATTTAAGGTTTCCTCGTCTACTATTTGTTGCGTTTTGGCAGTGTATTTTAACCGAGACGGGATATTTTTCCATAAATTCTTGTTAGAATATATAATTCTACAACTTGTTCTATGAAAATTGATTAATTTCATAAGTTCTACACCCAGTTATGTCAGTTTAAAAAGGTGCAGTCTATGAAAACTAAGAAGAAGGGGTTGTGTTTGTGTCTAATATAATTATTTTTATATGATGTGAAAGATTTAGACGAGGAACATGGTCATGTGAATGAGTAATCACAAGATCCCTAACACCTGTGACACACAGTTAGTACCAGATACTATAGTATACGAATAAACCTGAGCAAACTGGTACAAATCCATAGTATCCATAGTATCCATAGTGGAATTTTTACCGTGTCTTGTCTTGTCTTTTTCTTAGAGACTAACGCACAGCAGAAGCAGTAGTTAATATATTCTCAGAGGGTTTACAATTTCCAAATGATCACCTTCACAGTTCCTTGCCATAGTTATTACGAAATTTTGAAAAACATTCAGAATTTTTTTAAGTATAAAGCAGTTATCTGCACGTGTAGTTTTTGCATATGTTACGCAGTACTACATTTTTTAACAAGCACAAATTGTACAGATTAACGGAATTTAGAAGCCACGGTTGAGATATACGTCTGCTCCAAGCATACGACTCCAATTTTTACTGTGGTATCCAAGTATTCTTACTATAGTTTCAACTCGTGGTGGGAACTTGAACTTACTTGGCATTTTCTTTGGATCGGCATAAGCAGACACGCAGCAGATTGCATTTTTCTAAGCGACAAAAAAATCAATTTTAACACATGTGACTATTTCTCAATGGACTTTTAATTTTGTCAGAGTATCCTTTGATTGATGCGATTGAGAAAATCTCATAACCAGTTTAGACCAGATGCAGTCTTCTGCATTTTTTTAAATTTTAACTTATTTTAAAACAGCTGAACTTAAAATATTTAAAATATCCATTTCAGATCGAACGTTGCAGGAAATACTTAACAAAATAACTATACTCCATTAAAAATCGTACACTTCATAAAATGCTTCTTCTTCTTCTTCTACTTCTTGATTTGGTGGCTTCCCCGCAGGTGCCACCATTTGGCACCGAAGGTTCACTCTGCTAGCTAGACCCTAAGGGTATAACGTCAAAAGCTATTAATTACAACACCGTAGTATTAAAAATACAAATTATTTATAAAAAAAACGACGGGTTGCACTCCGGGAGTGCCGGCAGAAGTGAAAACTTGAATATTAACGTTGTGCATTTTTGATATTTTGGAATGGTTAGGGAATAATTTTGCACGAATTGCTTTAATTATCAGTATAAAAGTACTATTATTTATGTGGTAGAATACAATATTTTTTTATTGCGCTATCGTACACAAACATGACAATTTATATTACATTAAAAAGTTTATCTCTCAGAAAAATCAACTTCCATCCATAATTTCGACGACTTTTTCACCATCATTATTACCAGAACCATCATCGCCAGTCTCTAAAACTGATACGATCGGTTTATGATAGCTGAAGTAAGAAACGAACAGTTTTGATTCGAACCTATTTAAATGTCTA